>VYZQ01061066.1:39972-60600 GCA_013400655.1 Mystacornis crossleyi
ACTTGACCTTGAAAATCTTAAATCTGTGGTGCTGCTCGTATGTGTTAAGCTGAGACAGAGCTGTAACCACAGAAGGAAAACAACTCCACGCACTGGAGTAAAGGCTCCGAGTGCATTTTCCTAGAACTGTACAGATCCAGAATGCAAGACAGTCCCTGGCTGGAACGACATGGCTTTTATTTTCCTTCTCGTTGGGGAAGCTTTTTGTATTTTTGAAGGCTGATTAAAATATAAGACCTGATTTTCAAGTGTTAATCATCAGAGTCTAGTGATGCTATGGGGTTACTGTAGTGCATATGAAGGAACAATAACCTGGAATGTTGCTCTGAGTTCTAGAATCTGTCTGATGCCTGTGCATGTAACTGTGAAAACTTGGTATTTCCCTGCTCAGCCTGATTTTACAAATGAGCCTCAACTGCTTCCAAATTCAGCCCCCTGAGATACTCACACGTAATGAGCAGTGCCCCTTGAGTTGCATGCACAACTGTTACTATGGACAAACATTGAAACTAATTAAGAGGCTTCTGAATGATGGTTCAGAACTCTGCACTTTCTGTTCTCAGAATTTATGGTCATGGTCTTAAACCCCATGTGAAATTGGTGAGGGATGGCAGTAGAGGTACATACTGGTACCAGTTTGTGATCTGGAGAAACTACTGAATGAGTATCAGTACAATGCTGAACTGCAGGTCTGTCTACATCAATTTCTATTTATTAAATATGATACTTTAAAATATGCATGAAACTTGGCTTCATTTTTTCTTGGGAGGTTGGTGAACTGAATTTAGCAAGACTGTCTAGAGACAGAGTAAAGAAATTCTTTGAAAGAAATTGAAATGCTTTTCTTTAAATTTGGATGAAAAGCAAGTCTCCTGAACTGGAGAAATAAGCCATTATTAAACAGTTTTAAAGTGTTCAATAATAAATTTTTCATTAACATTAGGTGAGACTATAAGGAATTGTAGAGTGCCCTGAAAAAAAAAAATTCACAAATGAATATATTCTGTCTTGATTTCAAATGAGAAGTGAGCAGTAACAAATAGAATATGGCATATATTGAAAGATATTGGAGTTGGAGTACTCAAAAGCTTTGTAGCGTTCTTCTGTTAGGTAATCTTTGCTTTCAAGAAGCAAAACCAACTAGTTTTATCTTTGTAAAGAGCTCACTAAAATACCCTAGTGAGCTAGAGTGTTTTTTTAAGGGGAAAAATTAGGTTATACTTTGGAATAGGCAAGAAGAAGCAAGAAATTAAAGTAATTCTGATCTCAGTAAGGTTTCCTTATTCAGATGGAGTGGGAAAATTGCATTGATTCTCTTTGGAATAGTACAAGTGCAGGAATAATCATGAAGTGGAACAGGTCAGTTTGCACATCAGATGCTGGTTTCCATAAGATTAAGACTATTGAAATTGATAGGTGACAGATTTTAAGGAAGAAAAAAGGAAAAAAATAATTACAGAACTATCCAGTGTAGCTCTAAACTGTAAGATTTTTTTTCCAGCACTGATATAAAACCACACTCAGGCCAGGCATCACCCTCACTCTGGATGCCTTTGTGGACCTTAGAGACATCATCATCTGATTCTTGATCTTTTCTAATGCTTGTTTTGTTTTCATCCTGTTGGTCCATCACTGTTAAAACTTTGATAAGACTCAGCCACATGCCTTATCTTTGCTTTCAGTGTTTCCTTTCAGCTCTTTGATACCACTTACTAGCTTCTCGCTTTTCTATGGCATGATTTTTCCATTGCAGTCTGCCTACAACTTCAGTCAGGCCTTTATGGCTTTTTTTGTCTGTTATCACATACATATTATATTCAAATGTATGAATAAAAGGTCCTATAAACACAAAAATGTTAACTTCAAATTCTTTCTAAAAAATGGTTTCCTGTGGTTTATGAAAAATCTTGACAGTGATGAAGCGACCAATGTGCAGAGCAATTGATAATCATGACAAACAATATTGATTCATTTACTGCCTTCTGCTTCCCTATCCCTTCCTGTTGGTCTGTATAGTTTGGGTTTGTAAAATATTTAATGCTTGGATATGTTTTTGTCTTGGCTGTGGATCTTAGTTTGTGATTACTGCTGGGGAGGTTGCTACAAATGCAAGTTGAAATGCGGGAAGATTATTTAATAGATCTTGGAAAAGAATGCTCTGATAAGAGATCGTGTCTGATCTGTCTCAGCATCTAATGTCACTGCCCTTTCACAGTAAAGAATTTTCCTCCTAACATCTAATGTTAGTATAGTTAGGAGTTTTTCTGTGAGTGGAGTGAAGCAGAGCAGTCTCTTAACACTGAGCTATGAGCTGCTCCTAGGTTCATACCAATAGTTAAATATTTTAATTCTCCCTGTTAATCTGACGTATCCATAAATGCCAATTCTAGGCCTACAACAATTAAAAGTAATTTATGGATCACAAGAATGGAATGTTAGAGGAAAAATAATGGTGCCAGTCTGGGATAAAGATCACTTTAAAAGTCTCAGACATGTAGATAATTTATTTGTATCATTTAAAAAAACCATAAAACTTGGAAAAAATAAACAGACCACTGAGTCAGCAGGTGTAAAGCATCTTCACTTCTACTTGTTTCTTTTGTTGAACACTGTTGTATTTGTGAAGGGTTAACCCTTAGGATGGATGCTGTAAAGGCTGCCTAGTGCCAAGTCCTAATTTCAAGTAAATTTTCGTGTTCTGTTCTCTGAAGGGGTATTGACTTCCAAATCACACACAGACATGCCTCTGATCTTCCTGGGGATGAGTCACAGTGCAACGTGGATGCGAAGCACTGGGATCAAATTTGCAGCGTGTTGATCACTGCTGATGACAGGACGAGATGTTCTCTAATCCCGTGTGCAGGGTTAGAGAGTGTGCTTTATTTAAAAAGAGGACTTAGAGCTATTAAAAGCAGAGTGCTGAGGGGTTTGTTGATTTGAGGGGTTTTTTATTAGTGCTCTGCTGTAGATTTTAAAGTAAAATAAAGTAACAAATGTTACCTTGAGCTTAGTGGCTTTAAATGCAGGGTTAATTTACACTCAGAGCAGAGCTTTCATTGTCAGGCAATCTCTTTTCTTTTTTTTTTCTTTTTTTTTTTTTTTGCCACCATAAGCACTCAGCTGAAACAACAGCTATGACTCAGTTGACAGTGAACGCTGCTTGAATTGATTTAGTCCGAGTTCAGATTTAGCACATAATCATGTTCAATTTGATCCACTGTGCTGCCTAGAGATAAAAGGGTTGAAAAAATAGATTTAGCTTATGTCAGTCTTTGTGGTGATGTCATTGCCATGAGAGATGGAATAGCGCTGTTACTATGCTGTGCCTGCTCAGTTGGTGGGTGTACGGGGGACAGGCAACCAGCAACTCACTTGAAGTGCACAGAGCTCGTGTTGGAAGCTTGCAGGCATTGCAAGCGCTGAAACTGAATCTTGGACTGTTCAATTGCAATACTGAACTGAAGGATTTTTTTTTTTATTCCTTTGTTGTTATTCTTCCATCGCTTGTTACTCTGAGCTTGCCTAACTCTGTGTACAAAGGCGGGGGATGCCAGCCCGTAGCATGGACTGTGATGTTTCCACTCTGGTTGCCTGTGGGGTTGATGTGGAGGTTTTTGCCAGCCAAGAGGTTAAGGTATGCGCCTGCAATCCTTTTGTTGCTTCTTAGAAAAGCCTTCGGGAGGAATAGGCATTTGTACGTAGCGTTTCACAATAAGGGGGCAAATGAGATTCTGCTGCGGTGCTAAAAGACACGCAGTTAAAACAATCTGTTCATTAGAAGAGAGAAATATGGTAGAGGAATTGTGCCTGCTTTTTAGTGTGTTTTGATAAGCTGAAAGAATAGCCTGGTGTTTACTCTTTAATGATACAAGAAATGGGTTATATAACTGACATCTGTGCATATGCATGTATCATATTCATAAAAAAATCTTTCATTGTTAATTTTGTCAAGTTATTTTTAGTCCAGCGTCACTTTTTAGATCAGCCTTGCCATAAATGTTATTTATTGATGTTGATAACCTTCAGGTATCTTTACTCAGTTGAACAGTAGCTGTTTCTTTCCTTCACATTCAAATCAAATGTGCAAGCATAAATTTTTTGTGAAGGGTTTAAAGTTTGTAGCAAGTGTTTTGGTGCATCTGCAGTGTAACGGAACACAAAAAGTTGTGCATCTTGCATATCACATGAATACCTGAAAAACAATGAAATCTAAGGATTGATATGCAGGGCTCATAGTCTCTTAATTAGACAACTGCTGTAGAAAAGTCATTGTATGTAATTGCTTACTGTTGAAATCAATTATCTTTTTCATTTATTCTCATATTACTGCAAGAAAATCACTGCAAATTAAGTTTGAAAGAAGAATTCTAAGTATGCTTTTCACAGATCATCTGAAAGAGCTCACAGATGTAATACAGTGATATACAGCGGTTTATAAAGGAGAAGGGTACAGACAAAATTAGTTGCTAATCTGATGGTTCTTAGTATTGGAAGACTGGAACAGGGTAAAAAGGATTTACAAATTGGGGGTCAAATTTTGATCCTCTGTTCTGTTCGCTTCTGAGTGAAACATTGAAGCCCCTGGAAATATCTGGAAATAAAAATACTTTGATTTGCAAGAGGCTATGATGATTTTTATTTCCTTGTTAGTTTGTTACTATGTGAGATCATTTATACTTTGTACAGATGCTTTTGTGTTGGTGCAAAGAGATTCTTCTTAATTTAAGAACCTTTTTTCTAGCAGTTTAGTAGTGAGTTTAGAGATGAAATAGTGAGTAATTCAGAGGAATGATTAAAGTGAGGAGTCTTGCCTGCATTGGACATGTTTCCTGTACTGTTTTGAAGTAGTAAAATATTTATCTGCTTCTTCTTTTTTTTTTTCCTTTTTTTTCCTTTTTTTTTACCTGGAAGCATTTTCTTTTAATGTGTAGGATTTAGACCTGCATTGATATGATCTCGTACCTGGGTTTTTTAGTGTCTGGTCCATGTTCAATGTAAGACTGTGCAAGAAATTAAAGTTGTAGTGAGCTTCTTGTATCCTCATTCATATGTCAGTAGCAATGCAAAAGCAAAATTTTGACTTCCATAAATCAGAAGAAAGCATTCCACTGACTTGGGTAACACTTAAATTAGCCTGATTTAAGCTGCAGCATCTATAAAGTGAGGGCCAGGAATATGAGATAAGAGAACAAAAGGGTTACAGAGACATTACAGGAATTGTAACCCTTTCTGTACCTTGTTTGCTTTGGTTAAAACTGCTCTGTTTTGCGTTTTGCCCCCCTTATGTCTGAATTAAAATGTTGATTGCAAAGACTTTGGGTATAGTTACAGTGGGGACTGCACTGCAGACTGCACTGCAGCTAAGAAACGCAAAGTCTACTTTGAAGTTGCCTGGCTTAGAGGCTGTGAGCAGCGTGTCCTCCGTGACCCACAGCTCACTGCAGGCTCATTTCCACTGGGCTGTCCCCAGACTCTGTTGTGGAGGCTGTGGCCAGCTCTCTGCTCATCCCCGTGCTCCCCATGCAGCAGCCTACAGTGTGGGCATCCTCTTTGTGAAAGTTTCCCCGCTGCTGATAGTTTAAAGCTGGAGATACCTACTGCTCTTTGCTCACTTCCAGGAGAGTTGCAAGGAAAAAAACAGTATGGCGCCTTTTTTTCTTTTTTTTTCTTTTTTTTTTTAATGCAGAAGGTTCACTTCAAGGTGGGTTTTTTTGGTGACAGTATGGTCACAGCATTAAAAAGTTTATGTTGACTTTGATAGAATGGGGAACATCTTTAGGGTTAAAAAGGAAGGAGGCTGAGAAGAGATGGGTGTGGAGGAAGAGCAAAAGCAAGCGCAGAATTCCTGTCTTCACCTACCCTGTAAGTACCCCTCTGCCCAGCCCTTTTGTGGGTCAGCCTGAAGACACAGTGAGCATTGACAGCTGAAGTCTAGGCTATTGTCCGTCTCCAGTAGAAGTTTTTCTTGCAGGAAACCTTCTCCCTGTGTGAAGGGAATGTTCCCTCCCTGGTAGAAGAGATATTAAAGAACCTACATATGTGTGGTGCTTGGTGAGATTTGCTAAAATGAGCTGTTACTGCTGTAGAAATAGTTCTCTGATGTCAGCAAGGGCTGTGTTTAGGGTTTAGGATATGCTTACAGCATATCTCACTTTTATTTCAGTTTAGGTTTAGAACTGATAGGAGGCTTGGGAGAAGGATGCTGGATGTGCTGAGCCATTGTTCTCCCATGAGGCTTGGGAGAAGGATGCTGGCAGCACAGAGCTGTGCACTTTGCAGCACATGTGTTGGCCACAGCTGCAGGCTGGGGGTGTGAGGAGCCTGCCAGACCTGCAGTGGCAGAGCTTGGTGTGTTGGGGCTCTGGAGCAGCAGCTCCCAGCGGGTGGCAATGAGGACTCCTGGAAGTTGCCACTTCTCAAGAGCATCGGCCCCTCGGAGCTGGGGAATTCTTATAGGGAGCTGGCTTTGGACACGGGGCTTGGAGCGGAGGGAGCTCTCCTGCTTATTGCTGCTTTTCCACCTCTGGAGGAGACCTTATTCTGTAGGCATTATGATCTTAGCATCTGGCAGCCTGGCCTGGAAACACTCTGTTTCCATTTGGCCTCTGCAACACGGGAGCAATTATTCAGTACTGAAGGCAAAGCTTTTTAGTTGCTGCATTTGGAGCTGCTCATCCTTCCAATGAACAGAGGCTTGTATGGGTGCCTTGGCAATGGCAGCTGGCCCCCAGCACTGACACAGTGGCTTTGCCACCCATGAACCCATCCAACAAGCCCTTCACTTCTGATTAGCTGCTGCTTTGAGTTGCCTTTTCTAATCCAAAAATTGGGTCGGGTTAATCAACAGGCTACTGACTGTAGATCAGGAACTAGAAGAGTTGAGAAGGCAACCACAGAAATCACAAAATGCAGTTCTGCTTAGAAGTTCACCTGGATAATTAAAATTCTTTCAGTGCCTCTACATGATAATTTCATGTAATGATCTTTGTTACATAAGCAATTAATTAATGAATATCTTGTTTATTTCTAATAGAGGAATTCCAGACATCACTGAAACAGTGGCAGAGAATTCAAACTCGTATTTCTTACTCTAAGCAATGTGGTTTTATATGATTAGTTCTAGATATTCTCTCCTGATTTGTGTTCACACAGACCAATCCGCTCAGGAACAAGGTAGGATTGGGGCAATTTAGCACTACTGTGAGACAGAAGAAATTGTAATGATCCGGATGGATCACATCCTGAAGACAGTAATGTGATGTGAATGGGACCATTATTTAACCAGGGAAAAAACCCAATGTGGGCATAAGCCAGGCAGCAAAGGAAAATAGTAGAAATAGTTTCACTGTTTGAACTGTTGCTTTGGAGGATTAATCCCCGTTGGAGCAGGATCTCTGTCAATCTGTAAACTCATTACTCAGTTCAGATGCTCCAGGAGCACCCTGCTAATGGGAATTGTTGGGGATGGATGGGTTGGAGGTTCAGTCACTGTCCTGCAGTTGCCTTTAAGAAGTTTAGCAGTCTGAACTTCTGAGGTCTGAAGGGCAAAAGCACACTAGATGCTTGTGGTTTTTGCTCTCTACTTCAATTCTCCACTTGTCTTAGTGGCTCATTCACAAAGATGTTCTGAGGTTTAAAGTTCAAGTACTCTAAGGACAGAGACAAGTGAAGAAGACTGGAGAAAAAGGGAGGAGTGTTGCTGCCCCTCTGGATGCTGCCAGCTGTCCAGTGGCAGGAAGCATGACTTGCTGGGAGAGTTTCTGGGTCTCTGTCTTTACATCCTTCTCCTTAGCCATGTGAGCTTGATCCGTGGGAAGAGTCTGTTGCACAGTCATGAGACTTCACAGACGGGCTGTAAGGAGGAAACCAAACAACAGCATGACTGCCAAAAATATGCTGATGGCTAGAAAGGCCTGCTCTGTAACTTCTGTTGGAATTTTCTATAGTTGGTACTTCTTTCTAATTGCAAATAAGGTTGCGTCTGTGAAATCTGCATGATCCAAGAGTTCTGCTGGAGAAATAGACGTACGTGTTTTTTGATCTCTGCCTACTGTCTGTGTTCACTTAGAGGAGGTAATGGAGAGGAGCTTCCCAAAGGCTGTAGTGCAGTTTCCAGCACACTGACCCTGCTCTTGGCTTCAGGGTCAGCACAGAGAGACTCTGACAACAAAACTGGGGCTCGTGCAGCCAGTGCTGCTGTGCACTGAGGTGCTCCCAGTTCAAGTCACTGGTTGGGCTTTGCCTCTGTCCTTCTAACCCCTTGGACTCTTTAGGGACATTACCAAAGAGGTGATAGAAGGGTAAGACTTCTGAAGGTCATAATATGCTCTTTAGGCTGATCTTCACCTATTTGTACTTGCTTTTCCCTTGCCTCACAAGAAGGGGATGCTGCTGTTTCATTGGAGGTCAGTGGCAGCTGCAGGTGCTTACACACCTCTGAATATGGCAAACCCTCTGCTTCTCCTCCTTCACCCTTTTAGTGCTAGCAGTGAACAACAAAGCAAGTCAGAGGGCTTTGTATTCTCTCTGATTCTCCCTTCTGTTGGAAGTCGCATGAAGATATTTCCCTTTCGTAAAGGTAACTGGACAATGAGCAATTTGTCAAAATAAATAACAACTAGCATGTGTTGGTAGAAGGTGCAGAATTAGTCCAAGACAGGTAATAAGGTGAGATGGACCTTGTAATTCTGCTGACAAATGGCCCGGCTTATGTGAGAAGCACTGAAGATTTAGTGATTTTCTTCAGCAGATTTGAAGAACTAATCAGTGCAGCTATTAGACTGAGGTACTTGTAATATGGATATAGTGTGATACTGATTTTTCAATAAATAGTTACTTTGGTTCAAATTCTCAGAAGGACCTAGAGAGGTAAAGTACCCAAGTTCTTTCTCTTCTTCTCAAAAAAAGAAAAAAGTTATCAAGGACACATTTTCAGGTCTGTGGTGATCTAGTCTCATTTTCCTCTGAAGGTGCTGTATATGTGCAGTCTTTTACCTCAGATTTTACTGATTCTGCTTGCTGCTGCCTAGCATGACTAAGCTTTGATACTGAGCAACATTGCAGGTTCTGAGGCAGAAGTCTGCACCAACCTTGTATGTATCTTTAGTAATTTTTAAGTAATTTTTAGTAATTTTTTTCTTTGCTCATAGACTAATGTATATGCTTTATGATTGGACAGTTCTTCCTTTAATATTTTCTAGGGGTAATTCTACCAGAGGCCTTAAATAATCTACTCAGTTTTGATCATTCAAGTGCTAAACAGCGTGTTTGCTTTGGAAGATGTTACCTAATCATATGCTGGAGTGCAAACAACTGTGACAGTGTAGTCTTGAGCAGAGAATTCTTCCTTGGCAAAAAGACACTGAAGAAATTGTACCACAGTTTGTCAAACACTTGGCTAGCACATAGGCTGCCAAGGTCCAGAAACTGGCCAAGCAAACCCTCCAGTCAGTGGCCCGTTGCTGGAAGTCTGTGTGTTTTCCATCCACATATTTATAGTGGTGCCAGCATTGTGTGCAGGAGCTTTTCCTGAAGATTTCCCACATTAATATGATTTTCAGTAAGCACCTTCTCCTTCTAAATACCAACAGAATTAAAATTTCCCCCAGGGGAGACTGCTCCTGTTTCCTTTCCTTCTTGGCAATGCCTCTGAAAAGCACGTGCAGCCATGGAGTTTGGCTCCAGCCTGTTTTCCATCCAGGATTCCAGTTGATTTCTGCATTGTCCGTGTCCATTCCTGAAAGCACAGACCACCTTCTCACAACGGCAGTGTTCTTGTGCTGCCTTTAGCTGTTCCCACATGGAATTTCTGTTGGTGCTGAATCAAGCAGAAGCCTTCGGTTGTAGCAGCTGTGATGGAGTCAACAGCCCCACTGTCCTTGCGGGGTGGGAAATCAGCTGGATGGGTCTGTGTAGAGCTGGATGCTGCCACAGCATCTCCATGGCACCTTCTCTCCTCTACACCTGGAATTGCTGGAAAACCTCAAAGTGGTGTTATAGGTAAAAAGTTCCAAGTGTTCTCATTTGCAGATGGAAAACTAAGGAACAAGGAAGTAAGTTCTCTGGTTAGGAAATGATTTGGAATGCAGCAAAGCTGTTGCTTGTTAATGATTCTTGTTCTTAATAATCATGTTCTGTAGATGTTCAATCTCAAATGTTGTTGAGCTCTAGGCATTTTCCAGAGACCAAGGAGCTTTGCTCAGTTAGTAGCTGATTTTGGTTGGGTTTTGGTGGGGTGTGTGTGTGGTTGGTTGGTTGTTTTGTTTCTAATTAGCCCAAACTTGCTACTTTTCAGAATCTGCATTAGATTCTGTCAGACAGAAAGCCTGGCTTTATCTTGCTGGATGGCGTCGTTTATCAGGAGCATGGAAGAGCCTCCAGTTTTGCAGCACCACCAGGTAGTTCCACCTGTTGAAGTCATAGTCCCTGAGCTGAGAAATCCAGTGAACCCGTTGAGCTCAGAGCAGCAGCAACAGGCAGCTGTGCAGGGGAATTTCTGCAGCTCAATTTGTCACTTGCAGAGAATCTCTCTGCTTCCTCTGTTGCAGTGAGGGATATGTTTGCCATTAAAAGGTGGAGGCATTCAGAGAGCTGAACCGTGCAGCAGGACTTCTGCTGCACAGCCAGAGAGAAGCCACTTCGCTGAAATCTCACTTGTCCTTTTGTTCATGCAGGTCAGATGGGCTGGTGTGAGGCAGATGAACAAATTATGGTAAAAAACCTGCTAATCCTCTCAGTAAAAGAAATTCCATTTATGGAGGAGATAAGAAGATGATTGTTTTCTTTGCTGTACAAATCTTACTCAAACTTCACCAGCCTCTACTTTCATTATCCTTTGCTATGTATCCTCTTGCCTGACGACAGGGTTCATTCGGTCTTGGCTACTTTTCCATGTTTCTCAAAATAAACCAACAACTACACCACTAAGAATAAAAACTTTTCAGTTGTCTGAATAATTACACCTATACTAGGAAATTTGTTTTAACCACAACACAAACTGTTGATTGTGTTGGGGGTGGGGTGGTGTATGTTTCGTTTTGTTTGGAGGATTATTATTTTATTTGCTAATGCTGATAAAAAACAAAACCAAAACCAACCCACCCGCAGGAATGGCCTTTCTCCCTCAGAGAAGGACGTTTATTTAACAGAAGCAAATGTCTCCAAGAGGCACATCATAGGTGAAACTGTTCTGAGCTGAGGGAGGAGGAAATCAGTTGGTTATTCAAAATGTGGCTGAAATGAGGAAGGGAAGCATGGGGTTTGGGAGGAGGGAGGTCAGTGGGATGAGGAATGGGGAAAACTCCTATGGAGACTGGGGCAAGGAGGCAGGTGGTGGCAGGACTTGTGTCTGAGGGGGTGACAACAGCAGGGGAGCTGGATGGAGGAAGAGAACATGAATACAAGAGTAGTAATGGAAGACCAAGATGAGAACAGATGACTTTGACTTCTTGTGCTGTAGAGAAATGATTTAAGGGCAGAAGATAACACAAGGTGCTGGAAAAACCCATTGATAGTCTAAAAAAAGGAGGCATTTGTGACAAAGGTTTCATCATGCAGGTGTTAAGCATCGTGAAAACCTTAGTTAAATTAATCTTTACAGCTTTCTACTTTACTGAAAGCATCTTCCACAGGCCTCCATCCCACCTCCAGTGGGATCCCTCTCTGAGCGGGTACTCCGGGCTGCTGCCACTCTCCCTTCAACTCCTTCTTCAAAACATTTTGCTGTTAAATGTCTCACAAGAAATTAAATGGTTGAACATGGCTACATTAAGCTACATATGCGTGCGTGGGACAGTAAATATTTTGGAAACCTTACCAAAAAAAATTGAATAGATTATCTTTTCTGTATATTTTATTCCTACCTCTTCTGTCTTTCTGCTTCATCCTCCTGGAATGCAAGAAGGCATTTTGTGTTTTCTGTTGTTTTTGTTCAGTGTGATACATGATACTAAAAATAAATAACACTAATTTTTAAACTGTTGGAAGTATCCAAACAGGTGATACCGTAAGACATATATCAAATTATGAGACTGTTCTGGGTGCAGTTTTTTCAGCAAATGAAGGTAGGTAATTTTATGTGATTTTCAGTTTTGATTTTAGCAGCTGAAGAAATTAATAATGGCAAGTACTGTTGGTGAAAATTATTTTGAAGCTAGCTTTTGAAATAAAGTCTGAAGTCAGAGGAAAATAATTTTTCTGAAAAGTCATTTTCAGTGACCTTATGGAGCTGGTAAATAGTGTCTCCTAAGAAGATGAGAGATCAAGAAGAACATGAGAATTAGCAGCTAAGGAGGCACTTTTGAATGCATAATGGAGATTATCTATCCTGATGCAAAGGACAGATGGGACATACAATAAGAGACTGTTAAGGCTAGATCAGATACTCCTTTTGCTTTACAGCAGTTTAAGGATTTATATATAACGTGAAAATCAAATGTGCAAAATCACGAAATAAGTTTCAATTAGCAGAGGTTTTAAATAAGAACAAGGAAAATCTCGTGATGTATAAAAATTAAGAGGAAAACAATGTGCATATTCATTAACAGCAAGATTCATAATGTGGGGAGGGTTATGGTGTGACTGATTTCATTTGTGTTACAAAATAATGCAGATAATTACCTAAATTAATAGAAAAAACAACCCTAGTAGTGACCAGAGCAGAAAAAAACTGCTAAAAATGCAGGGGTAAGACAGATACTTACAGGACCTGCAAAAATCTACGTAAGAATGCTTTAGGATGTAGCTGAAATAATTTTTTACCATTTGAGATTATCTTTGAGAATTCATAGGTTACAAAGAAACTGCTGAGGATGGGAGATGTAAAAAAAACAACATTCATGTTTAAAAGGAGCAGGGGACAAAGACTTGGATAATTATAGGTATTTTTAGGTGACTCGAAATCTGGAAATGAGTTTAGAAGTACTTTGGAAGTATTTAGGCCTGGGCTGTGCAGACCAAATCATGTCAAATCAGTGTGCCTTCCTTGTTTGACAGGGCAATGGGATAAGTGGGACATAGGAGATGTGGAGTGTAGATATTTTGACTGAAGCTTTCACACTGTTCAAGTAATTTCCATAAGTAATCTACACTCCAAGTATCATTTCCGTAAGGTGGGTGCATAGTTGTTTACAGAATGTCTGAACCAGAACCAGTTCATTCTCAAATGGTGAAGGTGTTTAAGCAGATAAGCTCACATGTTCCTTCCTGAAAGCAGGTTGAGAATAATGACAGTAGTCAAAAGGGTAAAACGTCCAAAAAAGTGTGAATGACACTGTCGTGGTAGGGCAGGGTCAAAATTCTGAACAACCCTTAGTTAAACAACAGTGCAAAAAGAAAGAAATCAAAGTCACAGCTGTATAAAGGCATTCACATGGCTGAACATTTGTGTGATGCAAATCTCTTGAGTTCTAGTGAATGGCAGTGGATAATTAGCAGCAGCATCATACCTCTGTAAGCAAAACAAATGTGGATTCACTGAATGATTTGGTTTAGAGGGGACATTCAAATATCATCTGGTTCCACCCCTGCTGTGGACAGGGACACCTTCCACCAGACCAGCTTGCTCCAAGCCTGGTCCAGCCTGGCCTTGGACACTTTCAGGGTTTTGACAGCCACAGCTTCTCTGGGCACCCTGTGCCAGGGCCTCACCACCATCACAGGGAAGAAATTCTACCTTAGGTCCAACCTAAACCTGCCCTCTTTAGTTTAAACCCATTGCTTCTTGTCTGTCACTACAGGACCTGGTAAAAGTCTCTCTCCATCTTTCTTATAAATCCTCCTTAAGTATCTAAAGGTTGCCATAAACCTCAGAACTCCTAAAGCCTTCTCTCTTCCAATCTGTCAGCCTTTCCTTACAGGAGAAGTGCTCCAGCCCAAGTTTGCTGTTGTAGCTATGCTGTTTGTCTCTGGTGAGACTGGTTAGACTTTTCAGATGCACATTTTCTTGTCTAGAAAGGAGATTTCATGTTGTTACCTCGTTTACAGAGCCTAAGAAGAAAACCACTGATGTGTGAAAAGTAGTACCTTTATCTTTAGAAACAGCTGATACCATGAGAGGAACTGCAGGGCTGTGTGACCAGCCAGCTTTCTGCAGGCGGCTGCCAGTCCTTGAACCAGAATCTGAGAGTTGTTGAGCTAAAAAAAATTCTTATTAATCAAGACAGCTGGGAGCAAAGCCAAATAGTGGGCCATAGCAGAAATGAGTATGCTGCTTATGTTAGACAGAAGTAAATTATTGGCATGCTTAAAATTTTAGAGGTTTGGGAGCTGATGCCTTTTTGCCTGATTTTTTTTTTTAAATAAGTGAATAAAGAGGAAAGATGTGTAGCTGTTTAGCTATCTGCTTCATGCTTTTGTAGGAAATTATTAGACTGACACTGTTGAAAAACTGTAGTGATGTAAGCAACCTGCCCACAATCTTAACTCCCAAAGTGGTGATATTTTTTGGGATAGGGGAAGGAGCTTGGCATACAGTAGCAGTCACAAAACAAGAGTTTACTCAGTGCATGCTGTATCCTAGAAAACAGTACAGAATATTTTTTCATGTCATCGGCTCAATGTAACATTCCTGCTTAAGCTTTAACTATTACACGGTTACATAGTTTATGTATTGTATAGTGAAGCAGAAGCAGAGCAAGGGACTTAAACAATTCTATAGAGAAAAGGTCTTGGATAAGGGGAATTTACTTTGGGAATAAGTAGTTGGTATAAGTATGGTAAAATGATGGTATAATGGGAATGTACACGTGTGTAAAATGAGGTGTGTGGATGATGATGCTGCAGATTGGTACCTGTTGAACTACTCTGTTCTAGAATCATAAGATTAGACAATCACAGACTGGTTTGGGTTGCAAGAGACCTTCAAGATGATCTTGTTCCACCCCCTGCCATGGACAAGGACACCTTCCACTATCCCAGGTTCCTCCAAGCCCTGTCCAACTTGGCCTTCAACGCTTCCAGGGATGGGGCAGCCACAGCTTCTCTGAGCAACCTGTGCCAGGGCCTCACCACCCTCACAGCAAAGATTTTCTTCCTGATATCCAATCTAAACGTGCCCTCTTTCAGTTGAGACCACTTACTTATATGCAGGTACCCTCATTGGTTTTTTTTCCATTAAATTGAGATTCAAATGTAGCAAATCCAGTTCTACTGTGTTTCTGGTTTGAGTATCCCTTAGAGAAAGTCTGGACTGTGCTGAGCATGAATGTATTCACTTTAGTTGATAATTTGCCTTCTTAATTAAATCCTAATATCCCATACTGATTAAATACACAGTTTTCAATTTCAATTCAAAAGTGTAAATTCTGTTCTTGGGGCTACAACTGACGCTGCTTCTGCAGTGCAGTGATGTGCAGCTGGATGCAGGCACAGTCCATCCATCAGGCTGAGTGGTCTGGGACACCCTCTGACCTCTGAAGATGTAACCTCCATAGTGAACAGGTGGCTTCCCTTTATTTTGAATGACTGCTTCCACCAAATTTGGCATCCCACTTCTCCTGTCGTTTAGAATCTATTTGCACCCAAAAAACCTCGACCTCAAAGCCAGACTCCTTGAGTCTGCAGTGTGTCATGGGAGGCTCAGGTTGGACACCCCCGAGGGTGGCTGGGCACTGAGTGGGCTCCCCAGGGAATGGTCACAGCCCCAAGGCTGACAGAGCTCGAGCAGTGTTTGGGCAGCGCTCACAGGCGCAGGGTGGGATTGTTGGGGTGTCCCGTGCAGGGCCAGGAGCTGGACCTCCATCATCCCTGTGGGTCCTTTCCAGCTCCGAACGTTCTCTGGTTCTACCCATCTGTCTCCAGCAGTCCAGACTGGCACAAGGGCATTTGCAAGGCAAATGCAATACAGAGCCAGTGTGAAACAGTGCCACAGGGCAAGAAACTATGGGATGCTGATTATTTTTATGTGTCCTACTTATTTTTAAAAAACTTGTTCATAAAAAGAAGAAAATCTCCATTTATTACCACTCTGCTTGCCAGTCACAGGGCTCATTCTCACCAATTGCTCCGGATCCGTGGACAGCAACTTCAGTTTCATAATCCCAGTCCAGTATCTTTTTAATATCATGCTGTTACTGATATATTTTTCACATCAGGAAATGAAAATGATTTTGATGAAGAGCAGTGCCAGTTTTAGCTCTAATATAGGATTAGTCTACTTTCCAGTTCTTGTTTCTAACCAGAATTTGTGCCAACTGGAAATTTTCCAGTTGGTTGAAAAATGACATGGGAGCAGTTCGGTCAGGAATATTTGCTTTTTCACCCTGGGGTTCCTTCCATCTGCCTAATAATACAATTATATCACACTAAGACTGAAATTCCCTGTCCTGTCTGGAAGTGGATGGTACCTATTGGATGTTGAGTCAGATGGAAACTTCTGCTTCTTTTTTTGCCCTTCTGTGCCCAGTACAGAACCTGTATCTGTCATCTCAGCCTTTTGGGTGCTGGAATCTGCTTACTAAGTCCACACAGATCCTCTTTCCTGGCCTGTCCAAGCCCAGTTATCTGATGTGTCCTAAATTCTTGATGTCATGCGGTAGTATAACACTGTAAAGTTTTAGAGGCTAATTAAGCATTGTGGTGTATACTGGAAATTAAAATATGCTGTTGAAATCTTTTTCAATAGGCAAGTAAACCACTGTGTGGTGTTCCTTTGGTATTTCAGCATCTGTGCATCTTGAAATCCTGGCATCCTCTAAAGACTGTGACCTCTGATGGGGAAGAAAACAGCCTCTCTGAGTGCAAAACTATTTTAAGCACATTTTTTTTTCACTGAAGTTTATTCAAACTGGAAAGCATCTTCAGTTTTTTTGTAGGTCAGTGCTAAACTGGGGGTTCCAGTGACAATCTAGAAGCAGCATGGAGGGAAGAGTGTATCATGTCAGTTTATGCAGATGCTTCCNCATTGGTATCTTTACATTTTAGATCACACAATTCCTGTTGGGGAAAGTCTATATCCTATGTAATAATTAAAAAAAAACCAAAAACCTGTTCAAATAAAGTGCAAGTCAAGTGCAAATGTTCTCTTATAAACAATCAGTGAAGGAAGGACTACAAGGCGAAAATTAGGTTAAAAAGAAAATATACATAAAGAATGGATGATGAACAAGGATTTTCACTGACAAGCCATAGGAGATGTGCTCCATTCCTCTGAGCATGTGGCCTCCTCGGGACCTGCTCCATCAGGTCCATGTCCTTTTTCCCGTGGGGTCCTCAATGCTGGATGCAGTAGAGGGGCAGAATCCCCTCCCTCACCTCCTGCACTCACTGTTTTTGGTCCAGCCGAGGACATACACGATATATATCAATAGGATGTCAATGTCCCAGAATTTGTCACATTTGTAAACAGGCCATTAACTTCTCTTCCAGCCCAGTGATGATTTTTTCTTTAGTTTTCTTTTTACCACTTCCTTACATGTTTATCTCCGATATTTTATNTTTTTCTGTCACTGAAGTTTATTCAAACTGGAAAGCATCTTCAGTTTTTTTGTAGGTCAGTGCTAAACTGGGGGTTCCAGTGACAATCTAGAAGCAGCATGGAGGGAAGAGTGTATCATGTCAGTTTATGCAGATGCTTCCCATCCATTTTCTGCCATGATCTGCAAAATCAAATTCACAGTTAAAACTTTTCAGAGTAATAACAGCATTAAGAGGAATTATACTCAGCAGATTATAGCTCATTTGAGCCTCCTCTCAGAGCACCAAATCAGTGAATGTGGGAGAATGAGAAACTTGCAGTCTTGTATAACTTTTCATGCAATGTATGAACATAATCATTTTAGTCTATGGAAATTCTGCTGTTTGAAGTTAGGAGGAACAGACTGTTACCTGTAGTTACTCCTTTTTTTGANGTTCAAATAAAGTGCAAGTCAAGTGCAAATGTTCTCTTATAAACAATCAGTGAAGGAAGGACTACAAGGCGAAAATTAGGTTAAAAAGAAAATATACATAAAGAATGGATGATGAACAAGGATTTTCACTGACAAGCCATAGGAGATGTGCTCCATTCCTCTGAGCATGTGGCCTCCTCGGGACCTGCTCCATCAGGTCCATGTCCTTTTTCCCGTGGGGTCCTCAATGCTGGATGCAGTAGAGGGGCAGAATCCCCTCCCTCACCTCCTGCACTCACTGTTTTTGGTCCAGCCGAGGACATACACGATATATATCAATAGGATGTCAATCTCCCTGAATTTGTCACATTTGTAAACAGGCCATTAACTTCTCTTCCAGCCCAGTGATGATTTTTTCTTTAGTTTTCTTTTTACCACTTCCTTACATGTTTATCTCCGATATTTTATTTATGCCATCAATTCTGAAATACTGTTTACACGTAGTTGATGTAGGTTTGTAAAGACTGCACTCAGCCACTCGACTGGGGGCACCGCATTCCCATCCTTGGTTTATCTTCATTGTACAAGGAGCCTCCAGTCTGAGAGGCTGCAGCTCCTAGGAGCTGCTCAGATGTACAGACAACAGACCTGCTCGAGTAATTTGCAAGTGAAGTGTAAGATGGGGAATGACAGATGGTCGGGACAGACTGGGAAGAACAAGGAACAGTCAAACAGCACAAGCAGAGCGTTAGACGGTGGTCACGGTGCTGCTGGTTGTGACTGTGGGGTCACTGACTGTGGGCTGCAGAGGAAGTAGAGAGAGGATGATGGTGAGAGGATGTGCACTGGTGGGTCAGGAGTTTCCCTTGTACCTTTTTTCTTCAGTTAAGTAACATTTATGGAGCTGCGTGATACTAGATTCTATTTGACTCTCCTACTTGTTTTTTTTTTTTGCTTCATAGTCACTTTCAAAATTGTCAGTGTCCTTTCCAAATCCAGACAAGCTGAAACTGTATTTTTAGTCCTGTTTGTGCAGTTTGCAGTGTTAGAGGAGAGGGAGAAAGCATTCCCCATGACTGATGAGAACAGCTGAAATGCTATAAATGTTGATCACTGTAGGCAAAACAGTAAATCAGGAACGGGCAATGCAAGCATTTTATTTGTTTAAACTGTCCCATGGCTTGTTCTTGTTTATTTTTCTAGTCTAACTGGGTTGACAGTGTCAGGGAATGAGTAGTGTGCATTTTATGGTTGTTTTACAACGTTGCATCTCCAAGAGTATAAATAAGACACAGTTTCTCAGCTTTTGGTGTTCTCTTTATTGTAGTTCATCCTTGCATTTAGTATTTTGGACACTGACGTCCTGATTCCGCGTCACAGCAACAGAGGTGTCCCCTGACACCTCCCCAGCCTCAGTAACAGATTTTTAAGAGGCTGAGGTTTTTATATTCCAATGGGGAGGTTGTGTAGAAGTGATTCAGAATGAGTTATGGAAACTCTGGTTCTACTCCTGTGGTTTGCTGTGAGCTGTCACTGTGACTGTGGGTCTCTCCTGGCCTCGGTGTCACCACACAAACAGTACAGTGGGGTGGCCTCAGAAGGCTTGAGGAGATGAAACTGCAGTTGCCAAAGATCAGTGAAAAATAGTGTCATAATAAGATGGATATTTGTGTAGCTTTTCTTACATCATCGAAGTTTATACAGTTAATAGGAGGAAATTCCTCCCTGTGAGGGTGGGGAGGCCCTGGCACAGGGTGCCCAGAGAAGCTGTGGCTGCCCCATTCCTGGAAGTGTTCAAGGCCAGGCTGGACAGGGCTTGAAGCAACCTGGGATAGTGGAAGGTGTCCCTGCCCATGGTAGGGGCTTGGAATGAGAAGATCATTAAGGTCCCTTCCAACCCAAACCATTCTGTAGTTCTATGAATATGAATAATTTTCACACAGCTTCTCATAGTAAATAATTTCAGTCCTAGTTTTATGCACAGATTTGAGCACCAGCCCCTTATTTATTATTGTCCCTAGCACTTCTGTTTGGTTGTGGAGTTGTTTCTTTTTCTTCTTCTGAGTACCAGCTAACTGTTTTTATGAGAGATACGGGCTTGTGTCTACATTAGCATTTTGAATCTGAGCTGGGCATTCTCATGAGGCAGCTTTCCTGTGGCTCTTCATTAACTGTGCTTTTCGTTCACATCAGAGTAGTTCATGAACTGGATGCTTTTCAGATGAAATTAATATAGAAGATTCACTCTAGTAATGTGCTTGATATCCTCCAACTGCTAATGGGCATTCAGTCCGTGGCACCTGATCAGAAAGTCTTCAGCACCAACTGTTTTGCTGCAGAGATCTGCTCTTGGAACACTCCTTATTAATATAAATGTAGCAACTTCTGGTAAAAGCTAATTAAGGTTGTTTTTCTTCCTATTTTGTGTGCTAAATTAAGATAATAAGAACTTTAGAAACATACACACAGTGATTTGTTGCTTTTGCTACCAGTTAATTGTTGGGCTTAACAACAGGAACGAGACAAAATCGATAATTGGTATTGTACTATGAACATTCTTAAATCCAATGCAGACGAGCCCCTTGGAGTTCACTCTGTACATTATCTACTCAGTTAGTTTTTTAAATCTTAAACAAAAATAGGTGCGTTTTTTCAGGACAGTCTGAATATTTTCTTTACACCTCTGTTTTTAGCATTATTTTTACCATTCTCAAGCCAAAATGTAAGGCTGCTATTTGGAAAACAAATGCATTAAATCCTCCACAAATCTGTTCAGGTTTTGATCCCCACCCCACCCCCCACC
>VYZQ01061066.1:60629-88168 GCA_013400655.1 Mystacornis crossleyi
AAAAAAAAAAAGAGGCAAGTATTAAGTGATGTTCCACAATAATGGTAGCCAGCAAAGGAATCAAAAGTAAATCTTCCAGGAACAAAGAATGATGTCTCTACAGAATACTCCTCAGCACTGGGGGTGAAACTAATGGATCTGGTCATAGGATGTGCACTTTTCCAGCTGGCTTGAAAGAGCACTTCCAGCATTTCAGGGAACTCATACAGCATCTGGAACTGGAGTACTTCAGATATAGTGTGCTCAGAAAAGCTGTGGCTGATGATACAGTAAAATAACAGTGCTCCTATAAAGAAGAAATGTAAAGTGTGGATTTTTCTTTTAGCTCAATCGTTGGGTGTGAAATTGAATTGAGAACTCTCCAAACTATATTAAATCACCCCCTTGGCATTGCCACAGGAACAATTTATTTCATCTTGAAGGAGCCTTTGGTTTCCAGATCAGTGGAGCTAAGCAGGAGGAATGTGCGTCACAGTGAGGTAAACAGGGATGTGAGCTGGTTAAAAACAGAAAAGGCAACGCAGCAAAGTTCTGTGGCCCTGACATTTGTCAGCTTCTTCTGAAATGTGAATGCGTTTTCCATTAAGCTTTGGGGCAGATGCTATCTCTGTACCTTTTGTCGTGTGGATGAGTTGGAAGCCGAAGGTAAATTTATTTGGTTCAGCTGATTTTTGAAGAGGGAGATCTGTGTTGTTCTGTTCACCAGGATGTTTGCAGTGCTGTCATGCCGTGGAGGGCATGTAATGCAGGAGGTCTGCTGAGGGATGGATGCCTCTTCCTGCCTTAGTCCCAGCGTGAGGTGGGACCAGCAAACTTCTTCCAGCTCCTGACCTACTTTTGCCACCAGGGCTCTTTGAGAGATGACAAATTACAAATGTCTTTACAACACTGTGTAACGTCTGTTACACTTGGTCAAAGTCCCTCTCTGGAACAAGACACTGGATCTGTAAGCAGTAAGCATTACATCAAATATTTCTGCTGTCAGAATGATTTTGGCACAACGTTGAGGGCAGAACACTCAACGCATCCTTCAGGATCTAAAAGTTCTACACAGATGCCTCCGCACAGCCCCAGTGTGTAAGGATAACCCAGCAGGATGTGTGGGCCATGGACCAGGGCTGTGTTTTGCAGCCCGTGTGCTCCTGTTTAGTGTTGGTTCACAGCAAACTGCAGAGCAACGAGGCCATTTGGCATCACTTCTGGAATACAAACTCTGCATTCTTTACATAGTAAAGCTCAAAGATTAGGCTCCCCTTTATCAGGATTGCAGTAGTGCAAGAAAATCAATCTTCATTTCACTGGAGAGAGCAAAATTTAATGCATTTTGTAACGCTCCCCATCTTGAAGTCCAGCCTGAATTTCTGTTTTTTTTTTTTTTACTTTTTATTTTATCTTTACTTTTTGCTTTACTGTTTTATTTTATCTTTGGTTCACAGTTTACCTGACCTTCACCCTTTGAAAACGAGAAAGCCAAGCACAGAACAACAAACTGAATGGACTGGGATAGCAAGCTGGGTACTGATCAAATTGTTCAATTTTGGAAAATGCTAATTACTGCCATGTTTAATGTAAATAAACCCAAGCTCTTTCCAGTCCTATCTCAATGCTCTAATCTAACTTCAGGAAGAGATGAGCAGGGCTTTGCAGTGAGTTCTAAGGTGAGGAACACATTTTTAGACAATACGGTAACCAGGAGGTCATTGCAGAGTACTTTGTAATTCTGGCTACCTGACAGAATAGCCAGTGTTCCCTGGTTCTCCCTCCTTTCAAAATGTCTCACATGTAGAAATATCCTTTTAAAATGTACCCTGGTGAATGACAGGTGGAAAGACATTTTTCTGTTGCTGTTTCCAGCTGTGGGATTGCATGAGGGATTCCCTTTGATAACAGAAGTAACTTCCTCCAAACCAACATTCCAACATCAGTATTCCATTTGAATATTCTATTCAAATAATACCCTCCCCCACTTGTATTGGGAGTAGGAAGATCTTGCACTCAGCTACACCTACCTACAGTGAAAGGTGAAATAAAAAGCTACAACCTGGAGACCTGTGCCTTTAGGGGATCTTTGAATGGTAAATTTCTATTTTATTCTGCCATTACTTAAAGGCAATAGGACAAGCCCATAGGAACTCTCTATTTGTCATCATTGGTTTAAAATATTTCCTCTATTTACAGCACTCCTGGAATTTTAACTGAGAGTAGTTGTTTTTCATATGCACTTCCAGGATTTCCCAATGAGTTTGATCTTTTTTAGAAGCAGAGGATTTGATCATTGAAGAGGCTATTGCTTACACTGGCTACTTGTGGGAGTTCTTGCTTTTAAGGGATTTTCACATGTCAGTTATATCAAGCTGCTTGCTTGTTTTGTGTTGTTCATTAAATAATTGTTAAAAGCACTTCAAGTGTACCCAGTTCTTTTAAGTTTTCATTAGACAAATCAAGATCCCTTTTTTCCTCTCCTTTTGTCTTTAAGAACCACAGAAATTCATAGTGCTCTTCTCTAATCTTTCCTTCTTACCCTTTTCATACCAGTAATTAGGCTTTTTTCTATTTCTGGGCCAATGGCATTTTGATATGTTACAGATCTAGTGCTAAATAACCTCCCCAATTTAAGTCTAAATCTTAAAACAGGCAGTCTTCATTTAATATCAACACTGTTGATTATTTTAATTCTGCTAATCTGTTTCCCTTCACGTGATTTATCAATTTCCTTATACACTGATGCAGCAGGGAACACCTCATGCTTTAGGCTCTGTTTCCCAAGGCAGAATCCCAGCACGGTTTGACCTGGAAGGGACCACCTTGTTCCACCCCCTGCCATGATGGCTGTCGTGGGCAGGGACACCTTCCAGCAGACCAGGTTGCTCAGGTCCCTGCTCAGCCTAGCCTTGAACACTTCCAGCGATGGATATCATTTACCTTTATCCTCCTGGGACAGGTTCACAACTTCTCTGATCATCCTTGCAGTCTTTTGTTGCTCTTCCATCTTGCCTCCATCTTCCTTAATTGTGGATGAGAAGAGCCATACACAATGTCCAGGCTAGGTCACTACAATACCCTTCATGTGGGGTTGACATATCCCGATCCTGAAATCACTTCAGCTCATATTTTCTAGGCTTCTGTTGTATTATTTTTGTTAAATGTGTGTCACTTCAGTGACTTTTTTATCCCCGTAGAAGTAACTGGTGTGCCCATCCTCTTTGCTATAAACAAGTTCTTAAATTGTTTTCGTTACAAGACTCTTCAGTGCGCATCTTCCACATGTTCTACCAGATTCTGTCTTTCTTCTCATGCCTCCTGAGAGCTTTGCATTGTTGCAACCAGCATGGCTATGTGGAAACAGAATACATTCAACTCTGAGATAGGAGTTTATGTCTTACAGGGATATTTATGTCCAGTACCGAACTAATTTCAAGAAAAACTAATTTTGTGAATTATATCCCTTTCCCTATTGTGGTTTATTCCTTGGAGTATCTTTTATGTAAATGAACAGGAAAAATTAAAATAGGAAAAACGTTTTCTTTATTTGCTTGCAAAACTCTAGGGAAAGCATTAGGCTAAAGTTTTAAATCACAGCCATCTCCTAAATCAAAGGTGTAGCAAGGGTGATAATGAGTGAAAACACACTGAATAATAGAATGTAATTTGGGTTCTGAGTTCTAGGGCTCTAATCCAAAGCTCGCTGATGTCTGTGGAAAGGCTTCCATTGATTTGAATTAGGCCTTGGCTTTTGTCCGGAATGAACACAATACCAGTGGAGCTATTCATGAAAGAAATGTTTGGAAATAAATCACAGGAACTTGCTGTGTCAGAACCCAATTCACTTGCTAATTATGGCTGTCATGTTTTACAATGCTCATTGTGTTGATACTTTGTCATAGTCCCTCACATGAACTAACCAAATTCAGTCTTAAAAAATAATTTGCTGCTGCTGCTGTAATTGGAAGGTTGTTTCTGGATCATTACTCTGATGTTTAAAACATTCTTTAATTTCTAGACTAAACCTATTTATGCCAACTGTTTCCACTTGTTTTATGCCAATGTTGCCTTCTAGATTTACTCCATACAGTGTGATTTGTTCCTGCTCTGAACAGTACTGGTAAATTGATGACTGTCCCATCTCCTCTCAGGCTTTGCTTTGTTTTGCTAAATAAGTGAAGCATTTTCATTTCTTATTTAGTAAGTTGTTAATTTATAGAATTATGGAATGGTTAGAGATGGAAAAGACCTTTAAGATCATCGAATTCAACCATTAATGCAGCACGGCTGTGTTGACCAATAATCCATGTCCCTAGATGCCACATCCACCTGCCTTTTGAGCACTTCCAGGGATCGTGGTTCCACCAATTCCCTGGGCAGCCTGTTCCAATGCCTGACAACCATTTCAGTGAAGAAATTGTTCCTAATGTCCAGCCTAAACCTCCCCGGGCTCAGCTTGAGGTCATGTCCTCTTGTCCTGTCTCTTGTTCCCTGGGAGCAGAGCCCGACCCCCACCTGGCTGCCCCCTCCTGTCTGGGAGTTGTGCAGAGCCGGAAGGTTCCCCTTGAGCCTCCTTTTCTCCACGCTGAGCTCCCCCAGCTCCCTCAGCTGCTCCTCATCAGACTTGTGATCCAGACCCTTTCCCAGCTCTGCTGTCCATCTCTGGACTCATTCCAGTACCTCCCTGTAACCTTTATCTGGATCTATTTCCATTAATCTGCTCAGGATACAGGCAACAAACCCTGCATTTTTAATAGGCTACAATAGTGCTCCATATAATGCTGTTAATACTCTCCTTGTTTACTGGAAATACTTTTCCAAATATACCCAGCATCTTGTTTACCTTCCTATGGCTGCATTTCACTGGTCACTGTGACCTTGTGACTTACAGGGTCTTGGTCCCAGGTGAGCTCCCATTTAGTGCTAGAAATAGTTTTTAGTCCAGGAGGGAAAGGTTTGCCCTTGTCCTCACAGGCTTTTAGCTCCTATCTGTCACTCCAGCACTCATTTCTTCCTTGCATGGTGCTGTTTGTCCTCCGCATTGACTGTCCTAAATGATAACCATCAAGCTGGAGTAATCAGCAGCTTTAATTAGTATGGTCCTACTTTGTGCTAATTTTGTTAATTTAGAAAACAAACAAAGAACTTTGGAAACTGCTAGAGGCACTGAGTGATGGGAGCTGACAGAAGGTGGCAGGAAGGAACTGGGGAAAGGTGCCCAGTGTTTGGGCAAAGGAAATATGAGATGAAGAGAGGGCACAGGGCCCACGAGGGAGAAGTGAGAACTTGGTGAAATGAAGGCTGCTCACATTTTCCAGAGCATTAATTGGGCCTCATTGAGACGTACTTGGAATGGATGAAGACAATCCAAAATCCCAGCATAAATGCATAACTCATGACTTTCTACATTTTGACTTTTTAAGAATAGCAACACTGCTGCTTAACTTTGGATGTTTCCTTTTTTTTTTCCACAAGTTTTCAAAGTGCTCTGAAAGTCCAAAGACTTACTTTCTAAAAGCATTTTAAAAGTACCGAATTCTAAAAGCACTTTAAAAGTCCCAAATTGAGAGGATTATGAGTCCTGAATAATTTATCCACAAAACTTGAAAGGGAAAGAATTTGCTTAGGTCTTGAAAATATATATGATAAATTTTCTTATAGATTGGAATGACTCTGAAGGACTTTTATCCAGATAAGTGCATTCAGCAGATATTAGAAGTCACAGGCAATAGCAATTAAGGCATAAGGCATTTCCTGGGAATTAATATCAAGCTGGGAGGAGTGGGGATGGCTCAAGATGCAGCTGAGGGCCATTAACTTCACTTGATGATTAACGACCTCTGCTGAGGTCATTATTATTATCAGCTGAAAACGTAGAAAAATCCAGATATATGAATCCTTTTAATGGGGGTTGCAGTTTCAGTCAGTGCAGTGGAAAGTATCCCCACTGTGGATGGACTGCCCTTTATTAATATCAAATAGAGGGCCTGATCTCCCTCCTCCCCACAGCATTTTCAGGAGCGTTAATCAAGGCTGGGTCTCTAAAGCTGTGCCAGTATCAAATTGAAAAGCAAGCAGAATAAAGTCCATAGTGCATTAAAATTCTCCCAGTGTGGCAGTGGCTTCTAGGACTTAATCAGCTTTTTTGAGACTTCTCCATCTCTCTCTTTCAGTGCCTAACGAGAGTGAGTCTCAGTGTAGTCCAGGAATGTGCCCAGCACATTCTTTGTGCTCCCTGTTCTTGGACCCGTTTGAAATCGTGTCCTCCCTAATTTTGTGTTACGTCCCTCACCGAGATCTGGGCTCTGCATTGTGTTACAGAGAGAGCAGGCACACAGCCCTGACTGCTGCATCCAGACAGGCAACATCTCTTTATTGATAAACAGTCAGTTGGAATAGATACTTCCCAGTGTCCAGATAAGCCCAGGCGTGGTTCCTTCCACACTTTGTGAAACTTATTTTTTAATATGATGAATGATTTCACTGTCAACTTGTAGAGAAATTGAGAGCTATTACAGGGAAATGTTCACCTTGCTGCTAGTTTTCACCTTATGAGACTTCTGTTATAATACCTTGATCATCTTTCATATATAGATATATGTATGTATGTATAGATATATAAAAATACCTTGATATGTCTCGCAGAAACATAGAATAGGTTGAAGACCTTTAGGATTAACTGTTAACCCAGCACTGCCAGGTCCCCCACTAATATGTATTTAAGTTTGTTTCCTTCAAGATGCTTTGTAAAAATGTACTGAAGAGGTCTGAAATGAAGACATAAGTTTTAATTAGTCACTTTATTTTTTATTTGGACTATGTTTCTGAATGCTGTGTGAATCCTACTTTACACAGACACTGGGACCCTGTCCCTTTCTCTCCCTTCCCCCAGCCCTTTTTCCCTGGTCATTGTGAAGGTTGTAGCATCAAAATTCCAGTCAGGACAGGACTGAGACTACTGCTGCTTTTGTCTGACCTTTATACGAATGCCACTGGATGTAGGCTTCTACTCAGGAAAATAGAATTTTTCAAAAATATAAGCAAAGCAGATAAAAAGCGTAACTGATGTGTGAAATGTTGCCAATTTGGCCATTGGGTGGTAAGACTAGATCTGCTTGTACAAACCTATGCACTTCACACTGTTTTGGGGATTGCTGCATGCCTTTAGTCACCCTCTGCCAAACCACAGAGCTCTCGCCTCTCTTTTTTCTTTCTTTTTCTTTTTTCATTCCTCCAAAGTATCTCCTGCGGTGAGAGGAAGAGGTGAGTGAGGTCAGGCAGAATGAAATGAAAATCATGAAAGCTTAATAGACCGTAGGGAGGTTCCTTTGAAAGGGTGCCAGGGATGGAATATCAGTTATGGGGAGGAAGACCACAGAGTTGGCAGTGAATGAAAGGAGATTGGGCACATGCGCCGTGGTGAGTTACAGCCCTGGCCATGGAACTGGGCTGTTTCCCTATTAACTCCTTAACAAATGTCTCCCTCTGGCAGTAGTTACTCCCACAGTGCTGTTAGTGCTCCCTGATGCAGCTGCACTGAGCTTCAGGATGTGTTTTTCTGAGAAATTCTGAATTCTTTGTTTTGGCTGTAAGCTCAAAAGATGAGAACTGAAGTATTGATGAGATTACATAAATTGCATTTTCTTTTTTATCTTCTGTAGTTTTTACCAGTTATCCAGTCTAAGGGAATAGAAAGTGTTTTCCTGGGTGAGAAGAAAAGAAGCCATCTTTTAAAACATGTTAAAATGTGAGGACTTGCAGAGATAGCAAAGAGAACAGAATCCTGGAATGTTTTGAATTGTAAAGAACGTTAAAGGTCATCTCATTCCAATTCCCCTCCATGGGTAGGGACACCTTCCACTAGACCAGGTCGCTCAAAGCCCCATCCAACCTGGCCTTGAACATTTCCAGGGATGGGGCATTCACATCAGGTTATTGTCATTATACATTAGATTATTGTAATTGTAAAAACCCCTGATACAACATCCCTCAGTGTATGTGGCAACTCATCTCGGTCACTGGGGTTTTTTTTCAGAATAAAGCAGGGCCTTTGGTCTAGCTAATTGTCCATCTTATAAAACTTCAAGTCTTGATTGCAGTAGCTGAAACGCTCAGGTTTGATGTGTGGCTCACTGGATGGCAGTCTGAAATCTGAGTAAACACAAAGGCTGGACGAAATAATAACTACCCTCTCTCAGCCTCAGCATTTTATGAATCTATGCTTGTGTGAATGAAAAGTCCCGTGCAAGTATCAGAATTGATTTAAGGAGTTAGAGTTTATTTGATGGTGTAGAACTAGTCCTCTGTGTGCTCACAGCTTGCAGAGAGATCACAGTCTGAGCGTCCAGGGGTGCCAAGGTGCCTTGAATTTCTGTTCATCTCCAGGTCCATGGATGTGGTGAACTTCAGACCTTTTACAATGTTAAAATATCCCTATTTTTGTCATGAGCTTTTGAGTGTGTTTCTACAGCTAAACATTTTGAAGCCTGAAGATTGTCTTTGAGACAGGAGTCTGTTTTCAGTTATCCAATTTATTTCCAGATGCTTCACGACCTCTCAAAGAACAAGTGTGTATCCTCTTAAGTACTCACATGACAAAACATCCAGAAAAACAAACCGTGCAATACAAAATGACCCTGCAGTGCTGCTGTGGATGTAACCCTCGGTTCCAGCCTTTGTCTGCTGACTCCATTGTAATTCTGCACAATGGCTGCTTCTGTGCAGATGAGCCCACAGTTGTCTGGTGTTTTCAGTCACGTGCCCTTTCAGCTTCATTTCATATGTCACGGTCATAGGTTTGCTCAACTTCTCTGGGAAGTTCAATAGCTGCTGGGTTCTCAATATGAAGACTTCCCCTAAATCTTTTGCACAGTTCAGCACTACCAGACCACTGCTTTCCTTAATTTCTTTTCCCAGAGCCTTTATTTGTCTATGGACACCTGTCCCCAAAGGCCACACGCTGAAACCTCCTGGTTAAAGAGTTATCAAATTTCAGACTGTTCTTTGACAGACTGATGTGACAGAGCACGCAGTCAATCTTCAGCACTATTTCTTTTTCTTTTGCAGGAGAAATTTGAAGGTTTGTTCCGTGCCTATGATGACTGCGTGACATTCCAGCTGTTCAAAAGCTTCAGGCGTGTGCGGATAAATTTTAGCAGTCCCAAATCAGCTGCTCGTGCCAGAATAGAGCTGCATGAAACACAGTTCAGAGGGAAGAAGTTAAAGTTGTATTTTGCACAGGTAATGAAATCTGGAATCTACTTCTGTGTTAGTGCATAGTTTTTATAGAAATATTGTGAAGTAACACTGAATAAAAGTAATAAAGGTTTCTTCCATGCCCAGTCTCTCTGATAAAAGATTACTTAAACCTCCTTGTGTTGACTGAGCTGTTCCTGCCCTGAGGGTCTGCAGTAAATTTAAAGGACCACTTAGGACTAAAGTTGCTCATTCAGCATACAGAATTACATATTTTAGAGGTGATTTACAACACTGGCTGCTGTCTATGGGTAAGTCTCTTAACTAACCATAAGAAAGTGCTAACGTAAAGAATCCAAGTGAATAAAAAAGGTGGGGCTGGATTACTTATTTGGCTGCAACCCTGAGCCCCAGTCAGGCTTCCTCCTGCCTTTTTGGCTTTTCCTTACTGAGTACATGAATTACAAATACTGAATTCTCTAAAAGGAATTTATTGAGTCCAAGGCAAAGGAAGAAGATAGGGGAAGAACGACACTCGCAGCCTGGGGCTGTAGGTGATTATATCCATCTGTTGGAACTGTCAGGTGGGGCTTCAGTTCTTGGCCAAGGGAGAGAGAATGCAGATCTCCCACAGCCTGGGCCCCAGCCAGGATCTAGAAAGTTGAGGGAGGTTGAGAACCCAACTACCACCTCTTCTGAATGCATTTTAATAAATTGATGTGGTCACTGTGCCCTGTGAGATATCCACTAGTGTTTATGAACAATGCAGGTGTGCTTTGAGCTGCCAGACCGGCCCTTCAGAGGTCTGACTGAGGGTAAGGGCTGGCTCACTTGAAGGTATCAGCAAACCCAAGAGGCTGTTCGATTATGAACCTCTTCATCCTGGTCAGAATAGGAGCTGTTTTGAGCCTAGGCAGGAGCAGAACCACAGGAGAATGGGGAACTACAGCTGTGAAAACAACAATATGCTTAACTAGTTAGATGAGCTCAGAAGATCTTTCAGCTGAATTTAGATCTTGAAAATCTGTGTCAATCCCATTTTCTATGCCTTAATCTCCTAAATCTGGCTCTGAATTTTTTTTTCTGAAAGGTTTCAAAACCTGCAGTTAAGCAGATCTGAGAATAATTTCATTCTAAGTGCACAATCAAGAGGCTAATTGAAAACTTGGGAGAATAAGAAAAAGAAAAATGTGCACAATAGTGATCAGTCTCCCTATCTAAACTGATTTCCTGCAGAACCATTCTGGTACCTGCACTAGGCTCTCCAGTACACGTAGTCTTACAAGAGCTTATTAGTCATGTCCAGCGACTGAAGATGTGGAAGCAGCAGTGTCTGGAGCAGTGTCTGGCCTCAGCCAGACTGAATAATCACTTCCAGACCCAGAAGTTCTGGGGAACATGAATTTGAGAGATCCAAAGTGGCTCTTTGCAAACCCCATTCTGATACCGGAGGGTGCCATCCCAGCACCCTGGCATGTTTTCTGTCATGGAAATAGAGTTTATTGCTTCTGTCCTTGAGCTGGTTGTAACCTTGCTCAGATGGTTGCAGTACAATTCATATACGTCAAGGATTCTTTAACATACTAGAAAAGAGCAGGAATTAAAGTAGGTAATTTAAGATGGAAATAAAATAAGGACACTCAGTTGCAAATGACTAAGGAACATCATAGATTCCTTTTTCACTTGATCTAAAAAAATCAAATCTTTAGAAACCTTTCTGAAGTTACTTATAAGGCCTTGATGCAGGAGTTACTTGTGTAATGTCACTTTTTAATTAGGCGTTTAGACCAGATCACAACAATACCTTTACAGCCTCAAAAATCTCTGAACTAGCAGCTGTGGCTACCAAAGCTTTGTATTTCTCCTCAGAGAACGTACACAAAGGCACAGACATTGTAGCTTTGTGGATGTAACAGCCCCACACTGTGCATTTACTGCAGAGGCACCATCTGTAATGCTGAGATGAAATTTGTCTCCAGGCCTTCTCTGCTGTGACTGACGCTGAAACCCTGCCTGGGTGGCATTTGGGGTGAGAAGGGTATGATTTGAGCAGGCATTCCATGTAGACATCCTGTGTGCATGAGAAGCTGGACATGAGCTGGTAACATGCACTGGCACCCCAAATACCCTGGGCTGCCTCACCCACAGCATGACCAGCAGGTCGAGGGAGATGACTCTGATTCGGTGAGATCAAACCTGGGGTCCTGTGTCCAGCTCTGGGGTCCCCAACACAGAGAAGGCATGGATCTGTGGGAGTGAGGCCACAGGACGCCACAAAGATGCCCAGAGGGCTGGAGCCCCTCTGCTGTGGAGACAGGCTGAGAACTGGGGGTGTTCAGCCTGGAGAAGAGAAGGCTCCAGAGAAACCTCACTGTGGCTTTTCAGTACTTAAAGGGGGCTTACGAGAAAGATGGGAATGGACCTTTTAGCAGGGCCTGTTGTGATAGGACAAGGGGCAAATAATTTTAAACTGAAAGAAGGTCATTTCAGACTGGATGTAAGGAACAAATTTTTTACAGTAGGAGTGGTGAAACACTGGCACAGGTTGCCCAGAGAAACTGTGGGTGTCCCATCCCTGGAAATTTTCAAGGCCAAGCTGGATGGGGCTCTGAGCATGGCAGGAGGGTTGGAGATGACCTTTAAAGGTCCCTTCCAATCCAAGCCGTTCTATGATTCTATCCTGTACTAAACAGTGTCTTTGTTATGCTTTAAAGATTCAGAGCTCTGAGACAGATGGAGACAAGCTTCATTTGGCACCACCACAGCCTGCAAAACAGTTTCTCATCTCGCCTCCAGCCTCCCCACCTGTAGGGTGGCAACCAATAGATGATGCAACACCTGTCATCAACTACGACCTTCTTTACGCAGTTTCTAAGCTCGGACCAGGTAAGCTTGTGGTCCTTGGGTGAAAATGTGTCAGGAAAAGCAGATGAGAAATATCAGCCTAGATAATAACTGTAGCAGGACTTGGCACAGAGCTGGAAGTTGCATGAAAATTTGGATTTCAGTTGACAGATGTCACCTGGTTCTTTCCTTCAGAATGAGTTTTGCCATGTGTAGGCACAGAATTGTATGTTATCTGCAGCTTGTGAGAGCTGATCAAAGCTTTGCTTCCACCATTTATTGTGCTGGGTTTGTGCCTAGATGGGACAACTGATGGTTTAGGTGGGCACTGGACAAATGTTTGGCTATGGATGTGAGGAGTTTTTGCTGTATGTGACATCTGCTTGGTACTGCATTCCAAGGTGCACCTTTCACACAGGCACCTCCACTGGAGTGGAGAATCTCTCACATTGTTTGTTGAGAGAGAACTACTGTTCCCCAGTCCCAGCGGGTGTGCTCTGTTAGGAATGCTCATTTCCTGCTGAAAAGTACGCTGGAGGAATGGAGTAAGTTGTAGCCTCTGTTAGCACAGGATAAATGTCAATGGATAATGCATCCAGGCTTTCTTCTGTCTTCCCATCTTTGGCTAATGCCAGGAATTTAAACTAGCTGGGGTTTTCAAGCAGTGATTTCCCTTGGAAAATGCTCATTTGATGAAACCAAAACTTTACATAGGAGAGGGTTACTTTTGATTTAATTAAGTCATCGTTACAAATAGTTTTCTTTCAAAGCTATTAAAGCATCCTGTTTTAGAACTTTAAAAATGAGAAAGGTTCCAGTCTCAGGTCGAAGCAGTATCATTTACAAATTAATCTAATTTACATTCATAAGCCACAAGGAAAAAATAGCCTATTGAATTATCTTAATACCAAAATAAAACATTTCAGATCCAATCTAATAACAATTGTGGGGGTGAGCTCATGAAAATTTAGCAGTTTATTTCTGAAATTCTTGTGGGATGAGAGAATTGTTTTCTCCCCAGCCGTACTGGGGATGCTGCTTGCTCGCTCTGAGAGCAGCTTCCATTTGCAGACATCTTATCATTGGGGCTTTTGTGCAACTGCACCAAAGTAACTCAGAGCTGGAGTGTGTGGGGTGCAGGAAGATGTTTCATGATTCACAAGGTTTGCAGGATTATCTTCTATCTTTGTCCCATGGGATCTCTCACAAGGGGTGAAAATATATGAGGAGATTCCTATGGCTTATTCCCCTTCAGCAGAAAAGCCCGTAGGAAAAGGCAGTCAGGTGTAAGACTTCGTACTATATTGCATATTATTATTTCTAGGAGTGATACTTTGCTTCTAAACTGCTGAATAAAAGAAAAACAATAACCACCTTGTTTTTTCTTTTCCCTTTGATGCAGCAGTGTTATAAATGGAAACATGTAAATGAATTCCCAAGCTAGCTGGGTAATAAATCAATTCCTGTTCTGGAGCAGTGGAATGTGAAATATCACTCATTGTCCCACACTCTGGGACAGCTTTGCGTGAAGGTCAAATTCACCCGGATTTAAGGAGCCTGCAGGGAGCAATATGAAAAGCCACTGTGTGCTCTCTTCTTTCTATTTTTAGCACTTGTTAGAGAGATCAATTTTAGTTAACTGCAGCGGCGGGTTTAAAATAGTGTTGCTGTTCTCAGTTGTGCATTTACTATGTTTAGAATTTCATTGAAAAACAAATCCCACTAATACTCATTTCTCAGTATTGCAGCAGTAAAACACTGCTGGACATCAAACAGCATTGATAGCCTCAGAGAAGTGAGATTTTTTTCATTCAAAAACACAATTTAAAAATGTAACTATGGCTTACCAGCTGTCGAAAAATACTCACTTGGCACAGTTGTTTAAAGAGCTGTGAATGTTAGAATCTGACTTCCATGTCTTTAACTTGTGAGGAATCTTTGCTGTATTAAATGCAGCGATTTGGTAAAATAAACATCTGAGAACTAGGAAAACTCATTAGAGCTTCTAAATAGCGAACAGTGTCTTGTATGCCCTCAGCATAAGATGGGTTTTACTGTCCTACTTCACTGGAAATGCAAGAAGCACCACTTGGACACAGACCCATGCTCCTTTCCCATTCCCTGAATCCAGGTCACCTCCTGTCACAGTACGGTGCCGTAATCATCACAGCCACGAAATTAAGGGACCAAAACTGTCCCTGGGGGCAAAGCGTTGCGAGATTTGCTCCAGAGTATAACGAATATGCTGGAAGTGAGTTAAAGATTTGCCGTGTGCCTTCAGTTTTGGGACAGGTGTTCTTGCTGCAGCAATGACAGGCTGGCATCTCGGAGATCTAATGGAACAGATTTCTTTCTGTGCTCAAAAGGAAGCTGGGTTTTGGTCCCTTCCCATGAAACTGAGATCGGTGAGGGTGCATTTACTCCTTAGGGAAGATCGTGGCATATTTAATTAAGTTACTGGATGATTGATGTATATTGTCACTTTCTGCAGATGCAGAAATTAGGCTTTAAATGAGGCATGAACAGAGTGCTGTAGATCAGTCAGAGCCAGGAACCGTGACTGCCTGGTGCTGACCACAAGCCTACAATCTTTTCAAAATATTGCAAGTAAAGGAGTGTAATTGTTAATCAGTTTGATGGAAAACACTTCCACTGTCAAGAGAAATTCCAGTAGTTTGAAATGCTGATGAAGATGTGAAGACATCAGGGCCAAGACTAGAAACAGCTTGGTAGGTTGCAAGCATTCCTGTAGGAAAAAGTTAGCTCCAGATTAGGCCAGGTGAGGATACAACCTGGACCTGACAGGCAAACAACCAAACCACCACCCCACCTTGCAAATATATTTTATTTGCCATTTATTGGTGCAGCGATTTACAAACCATCCTCTTGGCACTAGAATATGCCCTTTCTTTTCTGGAAAGCAGTTCTTCCCTCTCCATATCCACTCCCCAACCTGCCCATACATGTTCTCCCTCCCCCACTACCTTTCTTCACAGCAGACTGCCCTGTACCCCCGCATTTCTAACTCTGCACTCCAGAATGCCTTTTCCTCAGGATCCCAGGTGCCACCCTGGCTTCCCCTTGCCAGCTTCAACCCCTGCTGCCCGCACTGTGGTTGCCCAAAGAAATTGCTTTTCTCCCGTGGGTTTGATTCAGGGATCAGAGCTGCGCTGATGGGATCTGCACCGTACAGTAACTCCAGCACAGGTCAGGGTGCTGAGCACTTTATTTGCTCCATGCATTCTCCGGTGCAGGTTTGCACTCTGTCAGCGGCCACTTGCCTTCACAGCTTCAGGCATTGTTGGAAAAGCAGTGCAGGGCACCATGTCCAGTAGCCCTTACAGACAAGTCTTCACCAAGTTGCACTTCTCTCCGTGTTGCACAGCGCTTTAGCAGCATTCCAGCTGGCTTTGCACCTCAGGCTGCACTCCACGTCTTGTACAATACATTTTGCACGTTGTGAAAGCACCGTTCTGAAGTGTCACACATGGTGGCTCTTGAGTCCGCAGTGGTGGCTCTTGGGACACTCAGGAGACCTGGCAGCTGTCTGTGCCACTTGGCTGTTGGGTCTCGGTTTCATTTTTGTCTCTGAGCAATTCAGAAGTAGCTGTTCCTGCCATGCTCTAGCTGGGCTTCCTGAGGAGGATGCACAGCACCTGCCCCTGCTCTGCCCTGGGTTTGGCTCACCCTTCCCTAGGGAAGGGGAGAACAGGTGAGAGCGGGACCCTGCCCAGGAAATGCCATACAAAGGGATTTCAAACCGTCTGACAAGGCAGTTTTTCTGTGCCCATGTGTTTTCAAACTCTTGTGTTTGTCATGGCTGATTCAAAGGAAATCCTAAATATTTCATATGACTCCCAGGGAGGATTAAAAGAGGATGGAGGGGCAAACAAATGGTGATAGATAAAACTTTTCATCTCTGTCCTTCCTCTCCCTGCTGTTCTGTGGCTGCTTTTCCCCTTCGCTCCTTTTACCATGGGCAAGGTACAGGAGAGCTGCTAGGTGGACAAAATTTTCCCTCTGGTCAGGAGAGGCGGATGCCCTCCCTGCTCCTCTCATGTCAGTAGTGGGATTCCAGGGAGCAGCTCCTCCACTTTGCTGTGGCAGATCCACGTTGTAGAGGTGTTTTGTGGAGATATTTTGTGGGATGGGCTGTAGTTCTTCTGTCACAAACAAAGGACCTCCTGTTACTTGCGCCCTGTTACTTGTAAAGCACTTGGATGAAGGGACTGTAAGTGGAAGGTATTTTTATGATGCTAATGCCACATTTACATGGAATGGGCAGCTGTGAACTCATTAACCTTTGCTCGTGAGACTGAATTAGGGATGAGATAGCTACATGTTATCGTTAGCATTTGTTCATTATTCTTTATGTATATGAACATGGTCTTTGCTGGACAAAAGGGCCCTGTTAGACAGGAGCTGCACCATCAGTGAAAGGTCATAGTACTGACTCATAAAGGGAGAGAAAATCCTACACCATTATTTTTAATTCTGAAATATCATAAGTTGCTTCTGTGGTCATCTTTCTTGCGCCGCCTGAGGCTGTGGGTTTACTCCTGGCTCATGTGGTCACAAAAGGTTGGGCCCAGTGACATAAAAGCAGCTGTGCTCTTTTTTAAGTGGGGAAACTACAAATTCATACTGTTTTTCTTCAGCGAAGCAAATGGATAGAGAGGAACGTCACTGCTATTTTCAGGGCTTTATCAGAAAGCTTTTTGGACAAATCTGTGTAGTGGAGGTGCCACAGCTGAATTCTTCCCTGAAGGCAGACGTTAAGTTTGAGTATATTGGATACATTTTGTGATATTTTTCTGAGTAAATTTATGTGAGTTGCCAGTTAGCTTATGTGAAGGTTGAAACTTTTTATTAAAGGGTAGAGACAGGCTAGAGGAGAAAGACCCCTCTCCCGAAGAATCCTTTGGCTTAGCTAGCCTGTAAGAATTCTCCAGGCAAGCAGGAGAAGCAGGAGCATGGATCAGTGTGGGGCCTGATAACGCAGAGGAGGCCGTGTCAGAGACAGCTGAGTGAGGTCACTGGTCAAATGGTGGTTTTAGTTACAGAAATTGGTGAGTCTTACCTGTGGTAACTCAACTTGCTACTCACAGCTTGGGACAGCCTAGGTCTTGTAAACATAACTGTGCTGTCTCAACCGTTACTTCTGTGAGAAATCGCTCACCAATCTCGGTCTTTTTAGAATTTACGCTTCAGTAGCTGAACTGCTGCAAACTTTTTTTTTTTTTTTATGCTGGAGGTGTTGTTTTAGAGAAAAGAAAAAAATAGGAAAAAAGCAGAAGGGAAGGGCTAATCTGGCTGTATCTGTTGGATTTTTATTTTGTGTTTATCACCTTAGTGTTTTTCCAAAGTGATTTGGAACAAGATACAACAGTACAAAAGTCCTAGAGTTACTGTTGCCCTATTCCTAATTTCAACCATGAGAGGTTTTGTGGTGTTTGACCCACAGTTCTGCAGGCATGAATAATCCTGAGTTCAGAACAAGAGTCTGCAGCTCATTTATGCTCAGAAATAACTGTATGCCTTAAAAACCTAATTTATGAGTGCATCACATTTTGGTTTGCAAAGTGACATTAATTGCTGCTGCAGTTACTTGTGCCAGAGGCATCTGAATATTTTTCCTTGCGTCTGTACTTATTTCCACTGTTCTTTTTCAGTGGAAAGAGTCCTTCTGGGAGGGGTTTGAGCAGTAAAAGAATGTGGCATTTGAACTGGATTATTACCTTTTAAGAGGGCAGCGAATCTGATTTCCTCGGCGCTGCTGGTGTGGGAGGACAGGCACTGCGGAGCTGCCCGTGGTGACACTGACCAATGCAGCCCTCGGTGCTGGCTGGCGGCATTGACGTCAGCCCAGAGCTGAGAAATTAGCTGAGGCCCACAGGGAAAATGGGCAAAGAAAAACCATATAATTCCTCAATGCAGCACAACCAAGCTATTTCTCTTTTTATATTTTAGCCTATCAGCAAGACCTGTAATGCTTTGCTCGATTTGGATTCAGAGGAAAGGCTGCCAAAAATAGAGCAGTTAAATGTCAACATTAATGGTATCACAGCAGTAAAATATTTCTCACAGCAAGATGCCTGGCTTATAGCTATTATTCACTAGTTACCTCCTTGTTTTTAGGCAAAAATACAGCGTGTCCTCTAGTCTCAAGCCACCCAGGCTTATTTGGACCAGGCATTTGTCAGCACAAACAGCATGTGAGCACAGTCCCAGAGCTGCATGTGCTAATGCAGGGCCAAACCTGCTAGCCCTTCCTCACATGAATTACTCTGCCACAAAGTGGCTAACAAATAAAACTCCAAATTAGTACCACAAGCAAGCCACAAGTGCTTTGAGACAGGGACTGCCACTTGCTTCCATGGTACCTGGCACTGACAGGTTCTGCCAGTGGTGCAGCATTTAGGAGCCACTGCACCACAAACAGAGGCCAGCTGGGTTTGCTGGGGCCTCACCTTCCTCATCTCAGAAGATTTTGCAAATGGTGTTTTTTTCTTAAAAGTTTTAAATTTATTCCTTGCAATTTAATAACCAATACCTACCTATATCCCATGTACAATCCAGAATATAGTGCCAGCAGGCTCAATTCAGCACTGAAAGTCCTATGTCTGATCTTTTGTTTGCTTGTGGACTTTTGCAGGTAACCACCCAAGCCCATATAGGCCATTCACTTAAGAGTTGAACTCGATGATCCTTGTGGGTCCCTTCCAACTCAGAATACATTCTGTGAAAAAGAAAAAAAAAAAAGCCATCTTCCTCAGAGGAGTACTGTGTTGAGACTTAAATAAGGAATGTAGATAGTTAGAAAATATAATGTTCTGTTTAGGCGTTCAGCCTGCTCTAGTGAGCATTTATAGACGGCTCGGTAATCTCATCTGCAGAGGCAAAATTTGTTACAGCTCCAGCTAAAGAGCTTTGAAACTCAAAATCCGTCTGGAGCAGAGATACGTGGGTTTTTTATTTCTGGAGAAATTAGATTAAGTGTTGAAATCTGTCTGAGGGCAACAAGTGGGCTTTAAATGGGACTGAAGGAAAGCCACAGCAAAAATAAAGAACAACCCACCAGGTGTGAAATTACTTCAGACCGAAGGTTTGATAGGTTGGGTTCCAGTTCCTCTTTTTAACCTTGAACTTCTGTGTTCTTTCTCCTCTGCCTCCTTCGTGGGTTTATTTCAGTGCTGTTGGCCACCAATACTGGTGCCAAACCGCATTACAAACCCAAGGGGGTGTGTATTCTGTCATGCCTTACGGCCCCTGTGATCAAACTGCCTCCCGAGGCAGGATCCCCAGGATGTGTTGTGGCAGCTGACAGAGTCCAGTTGTGCTGGTGCTCACCTGTGTTACGGAGCAGCACACGCTCACCTCCCTATCCAGGTGTGCAGTGTTCTGCAGTCCGCGAGTGCCACAGGCTGCGTTGTTACTGAGATTGCCATCTTTTGACGTGATTGCTTTTCTCTGCTTCTAGGAGAGAAATACGAGCTGCACGCAGGAACAGAGTCGACTCCCAGTGTGGTAGTGCACGTCTGCGACAGCGACATGGAAGAAGACGAGGACCCAAAGAATTCTCCAAAGCCAAAAATCATTCAAACTCGACGCCCCGGTGTGCCGCCGCCTGTATCTAACTGAGCCTCTCCGGCAGAAACAGCACTTCTCTCTCCTCCAGCACAGCTCTTGGTTTTTGTTTGCTTTGTTCTGTTGAAAGGCAGCCTTTGCCTTCTGAGCACCGGGACATTAAGGTCATTGAAACCCTTTCACAGTAATCAAGCCTCTGTTAAAAAAGGGCTAGGAAAAAGATCTTTGTACCTGTAGCCATATCACACACCAACTGATAGATCTAGCTGGAAAGGACAAAACAAGGCTGAGGAAACAAGGGAAGGTTTCAGTGTGAGGATCTTTTCACAACTATAATTTGCATGCTGAAACACCACTACCAGAAGGATCGTTCGGGTGGGAATTAGGCCGATATCAGGCTTGATATTCAAACTCCCAGGATTGCTACTGCCCTTCACCAAGCAGCCTGCTCCTCTGCCCTCCTCACTTCCCAACAGACCTTAGTCTCTTCCCTTTTCCCTATTTTTTAAGGGGGGTAGATGTCTTTTTACTCTGCTAGCAGCTTGGTGGCCTTTTCATCCCCCTGGAATTTTCTGTAAGGAATACTATCTTTGCAACATTTTTAGAAACAACAGAAAACAACCCTCTTCTACCAACAGCTGTAGAGAATGGTGGTCTGAAATGGTGGCAGGGATGTCAGATGGAGTTCTCTGGGCTGAGGGGAGAGGCAGCAGCTGCTGGGGGGTCTGGTGTCTGTCAGTCCTTCTCTCTGAGGACTAGGGAGCCAGATTATTAATAGGGATTGTCAGTTTATCTTCCATCAAGGGATGAGTGGTGTTTCTCTCCGGGTCTGAGGAAGAGGAGCTGGCTAACTGCTCACGTAAGATGGGATTCTTTGCTCTCTGTGTCGTAGCTATACGTTCCAGTAATGATACAGGCTGAATGCTTTCCTAGTGGTGTGGTGAATAGCCCTGAAACTGTCAGTAATTACTTCCATATCTCTAATATTCAGCCCTTTTCCCTCCCCACTTCCTGTGCTTCAAAGCCCTTTTTGAGCTGTATGCAGTTTGGGTTTGTGGAGGTGAGCAGAGGTTAGTTGAAATTCTTAGTTGTTGTTTTTTTTTTTTCTCTTTTTTTAGGCCAAAGAAAACAGGACCATAATTACACACTTGAAGTTAGACTGCATGCAACTGAATCCCCTTTTTTCACCCTGTCCTGCATGTTTCTTTCACTTGCAATATATACTGGGTTACAAAAACTGTTCCGTGTTTGCATCATGGCTGACAGCAGACAGATCCCGGATTCCCTGTCTGGCAGACCTTCCATGATGATTTATTTTTTTAATGCGTACTTGTCATTTTGAGAACGTATTTTCTAGACATTTGAGCTCAGATTTTGCATATATTTAAGCATGCGCTTAATTTATGCACATGAGTAGTTCCACTGAAATTAATACTGCAGAAACTGAGCATATGTGTAAGGTATGGTGGGATTTTTAAGCTAATTAGCTGCAGCTGTACTCCCCAAAGTGACTATAAAATGGCACAGTGAGCTTCCATGGTTTAAAATCCTTTACAGCTTAAATAAGTAAATACATCTCGGAAGCTTATTCTAGGATCTGAAAAGTCAGCTTAGCTTCTGTAATCAAGATCTTTGTTGTAAAACCTAATGATCTGGTTTCTGAGGGAGGGTTCCATCACACCCTTAATTAGCAGCGAGGTTACAAAGCTTCAGCAGAGTCAAGTCCCACGTGCAGGGGTCTTGGCTCTGCAGCACTTCCAGGACAACGGGCGTGTTGCTCTGTCAGGGAGGACAGGAGATGGCATTCCTAGCGTGCAAGGTGAGGACATCTGGGAATGAGGACTTGGCATTCTCACATAGTTCATCCTCTTGACCACCACAGCCCCCTGATGTTCCTGATGAGATGTAATTCTTTACTCAGCACATTTCTATAATGTGATAATTGTTACTGCATTACGGACATCGTTGTGTGAGTGTTACACTGATAGAATACTGCTCATTAAATACAGCAGAGACTGCACAGAAAATGGGGCTTTAGTATCCTCATGATATCTGTGTAAAGTTTTCTTAAAGTAACTCCTTAGAGGTGTGTCTTGGTTTGAGACAAATTAGGAAGAAACATCCTAATGAATGTCCTCTAATAGAAGGCAGGTTTCAGCAGCCCCTCCCGCACAGGTTCGGAAGAGCCCAAGACAAGGTGTCACTTCAATTGGTATTGCAGTGATACATTTAAAATTGGCTTAAGGAAACAAATTGTCACTCAGGTCACAGCCCTAGGAATGTACTCGGTTGAAAACACCATCTTAGGCCACAAACAATATTCCAGGAGTAACACCACTGGCTTTTTTGAGAATACACATAGCGCTGATGTCCATGGGGTTTAGCCCAGTATAAACAGGGACAGTAAGACTTAAACACATAAACAATCAAAGATAATCACCAATGGATTTTTTTACAGGCAAGACTGTAGGAGGCCACATCTTGTCCTTGCATCCACATCCTCAGACTTCGGCCTCAAATGATGTAAAACTGTACTGCAAATTAAAGCACTGGACTTTAAATGTTCTTTCCTCAAAGTGCATTTTCAAACAGATTTAAAATGAGGCCCCGTTCAGTGACTGCTCTGTGCTTTGTAAGGCTGTGTGGTACTACCCAGGAGGCAGCAGGACATGGCTCATTGCTTGAAGCACAGGAAAGAAACACAAATACAAACCTGCAAATTCTAAGCAGCCTCTGTGGTCAAAGCTTATTTATCACCTGCATGTGATAAAATAATGGTCATCATACCAAAAAAAAGTGTTTCAGGTGGTATGGAATAATGTCCCTATCATCAAAGTATCAGCATTTGGGACTCATGAGAGAAGCTGGTATTTTACGAAAGGCTGGTTCTTGCCTGACATGGAAAGAAGGCTTCTTTCAAAAAATGCTGGCTATCTGGAAGGGGAATTGTCCTATTCAGTAAATCACAGGCAGAGCCCCTACTCATTTGAGTGGGAATTCACTTTTCTATTGCTCCTCTGAGGCCCGTTGCTCCAGCTTGCACTTCTCACAGGGTACCAGTGGGTTCTCTCATTCGGAACCCTGGAAGAATGAAGCCTTAGTGTGACATTGTGGCCCCTGAGGCACAGTGGCACAGCCCACATAATTTTAATTTCCTCCCCAAAGCAGGAGCTGGCCGAGCAGCTGGAGGTGATGTCCTGGGGCCTCTGTTGGGTGGACATGGCTCCTGCTGCTCCTGGGAAATTAAAAGAAGGAAATCAGGGGAGTACAGCTGCTGTTTCTGTTGCCTGATGCCTGCTTGTCCTTTCTGACCTCTTCAGATACGAAACTGACATTTTAATGACTTCCTCAATACAGTTTAAAGCATGAAAACATTTCCAGTGCATGGAGAAAAGGGTGTTTTGGAATCTGCTCTTTTGGAACAAAACAACAACTTTCGGTGGCCTTGATTTTTGTAATTAAGACACAGTAGTGCAAACTACCCCCTTCCTAACATAAATAGACACACTCCAGTAAACTTTGTTTTCAGCCAAAAAATTATGGCAAGAGCATCCCTTCCTCAACCATAGCAAGACTACAACCATAGTTACTGTAAAATGTTTTAGGTTATAAAAATTCTCTGCATAAATTGTGTAGCATCAATTTGATCCTAAATTGGGTGAGAGGGGTGGGTTGGTTTTATTGTGGTCTTTTCCACCTATGTACCATTCAGCAACACTGAAAAAGCTTTCAGCAAAAATACAGATTGTTGTTTGTACCAAGGAAGGGACTGAATTCCTGGCAGGATGCAATTCCAGTGGCTTGTCTGAACACTGTCACAGATGCAATGAGCGTTTCCATTGTATTGTACATAACTTTTGAAATATTCTATTTAGTCATATTTTATAGGAGTATTAAAAAGCTACTGGCTAATTAATCACTTTTACACTTGTATAATTCAGAGCTTAGTTTAAAATAATAAATATGGCAAACAGTATTCTTGTGTTCTGCTTGCATTGGCGTTTGGAAAAGCAACATTTAAGAGTTAAAACTATATCAATAAACTGAGTAGTGTGGTGTGTACCCCTGGTAGAACTGAAAATGCTTAAATGTGTGACATAGGCTAAACTGTTTCAGTAGAAATTAGGGGGAATGCAGCCTTCTTGTTGGCAGGATATGCCATGTTCCATTTTAAGCTGCTGCAGCTTCACAGTCACGTGAACTTGCTCTGGTTTGCTGTGGATTTGGCTCGGTGTACACAAAAAAAAGCTGCAGTGCAGTCCCTGGTGAGCAAAAAGCTCAGCTTGTCCCAGACCCCCAGCGTGGTTCTCCCTGTGCTTTTATAATCGTGGGTGATGCAGTGGCCATGAGTGCTTGGACAAGGGACATGGCATCCAGCTGCCAGCCAGGCTGGGGAAAGAGTTCTGTTAACATTCACTATTATAAAAATTGAAACTAGCTGTTGTCTCTTGCATCAGTTTGTACTGTGTCTTGCAAAGGACTGGAAACTGAGAGATGAGTTTGCTGATAACTGTCCCGTGAAATTCTGATATCAAATTGCTCAGATCTGGATTGGGGAAAAAAATTATTTTTCTTCTTCTGTGTGCCTGGCATAAAAAACTTCGTTTCACAAAGGATGATTGTTCATGATTCTGAAAATCAGATCTGCTTAAGAAGTCTCATTGGAGATGTAAACTCTGAGCTCTTTAATTCCTTTGGAAAGGACAGGCCTTAACCTCTTGTGTTTTAATTAGAAAAACTGGACTGACAAATGTCTGGGGTTCTTTTCACCTCTTCTATAGGTGAAATGCAGGAGGCCTAGTTTATTCTCCACTTTGAGCACCAAAAGAGCTTCCCCCACCACAGCGAGTTTCTTCAGTGAAATGCTGTGTTTGCAACATGCCGGCTGTGGCTCTTCCATCCTGCTTGGCACTGGACACAGCACTGGGAAATGAGCTTCAGGGCTTCAGCTGTGGATGGCAGAGAGCTGTGTGTCCCACAGGATCAGACTGATCACAGTCACAGCACTTTCAGATCCTCTAAAGAACCTTTACTGAATTTATGTTTGGTCCTTCTCTAGTGGCAAACACTTCATCACTAAACTTCTGCTGTTTCAGGCTTTCACATACCAGTGTGAATGTAAGACCTTTGCATTTCCTTGATTCCCTTTCGCCTAAGAAATCACATTTAATTCTGGTTTATGAAAAAGCAAAACCAGATACGGAATAAAGTCCCAGCCCTCATTTATACCCAGCATCATGCAATGCTCTTGAGTAACTAGTTACACTAGCAAAAACCCAAACACTGCTTTTCCTGGTTTAACCCATCTTTCGGCAGAGTACAGCAGCTTTCAATATTCCAGGCTCCTCTTAAAAGGAGATGTTTTTCTAACAGTAGCTATGCTCTTTTTTTTTAATACATGTAGACTGCAGCATTCAGGGGTAAAATGACAAGGGAGGAAGTGCTGTAAAAGCTCTTTCCCACAGGTCTATTTGAAGTGTGGAGTATATTTGCTTTGGCTTGGAGGGGAGGGAAAGCAGCACTGTTAAAGGCAGAACAGCAGCAGCTCTCCGGATGGAAGGGCAGGAACCTTGAATGTCCCCACTGCAGAGATGCTCAGAAAATTTTAAAAACCAGCCTGAACTCTCTCTCCCCTTCTATCAGTTTGTTCAGTTGCTACACAGAGATTCTGGGGCTGCAGCAAGAGTCATCTTAATACAGGATTGCGTCCTGATGCAGCAGCTACAAAACCTAGATAGGGACATTTGTTAAGGAGATTATTGGAGTAAGGCTGGGAAAGCTGTGAAGTGTGAGCAGCCTTGAAGTTAATAAAAATTGAGATATTCAGAACCTTAAAACAGACTTCAGGATTCAGATCCATGTACCCAAGAGCTGTATTAAAGGCCCATTTGAATCAGGGGCTTCCTCACTTGCAACACTAAGAGTATCCAGCAAGAAGGATTAAACTTCTCTATTATTCTCACCAGAGAATCAGCCTTCTTTTAGCAAATTATTGTAACTGATCATTTACCTAGTGCGAGAAGGTGGTGTCTACATTAGCGTCACACAGATGTGTTCTCTTCACTGGTTGGGTTAATGAAGGTAAATGTTTTGAATCCATTTTAGAGCAGAGTTCTTGTACAGAAACTTCGGAAAGAAATTCCATCTGTAAGGACTGGTGGATCCTTAAGTGTCAGTTTGGCAAGTTGTCCTGCTGTGGGTAGCTGCAGAAGTATTTCGTGTATGTTGTTGTAGATTTAAAAGCATTACTCATGGTTTCATTCAAGTGTCTGCATTTCTGACACAGATGTGACATATCTGTATATATTATAAATCAATACTATTTTTAACCACTTATTTTGTACAAATATTCACATTAGCTCTGTACTTCAATGAAAATCTATTATGGTATTAAACATTTTGGTGGAATTAGCAAACTTCTTGTCCGTGCTTTGCTTTAATTTTACAACAGTGTTAAGCAGCTGAACCATTTCTGGCATCCAAGGCAAATACTATCATTTCCAGCTATTCATGTTGTTCCTTAAATCCAGGTGCACCTGTACCCTCTAGTGACTGATCCCAGCCACTGCAGAGGCAGCTCCCAACACCTCCGAATTCGAGTGAGAGCCCAAAATCAAACCTGAACCAACAGTAAATGTGAGCACAGTTTTTTCTAGCTGATGAGTAACAGCATGGGACAGCACATGGCCATTGAGGGACACCCAGCGAGAGATTTCATTACACACCGGTGCAGTTTTGTAACAACTTTTTCCTTTTTCCCCTTCCTCCAAAGTTTCTGGTGGGGTTCATGGCCAGGAATCAGATGATGAACTTTGTGCTACAGGTGTGGTCCACTTCAGTTTTCTGTGCAGAACAGTCACATCCACACAGGATGTGTGATTCTGCCAAGCACAGCAGCAGTGTGATTCTCTGGGCTTGGACTAGCTCAGTCTCACACCTGTAACGGAACAGTAATGAAGGAGGGAAAAAAAGACATTAAGAAAACAATTAAAAGAACTTTGTCCCCTACTACAATCCCTAGAGCTGTGGTGAAGGGGAGGAAGGTATCACGTATATGTAAACATAAACATAAATATAAATACTTATTTATTCACTAGATAGGTAGTGCATGTATATATATATTCACCATATAGACAGTGTCAGCTATAAAGTGATTAATAAGCATCATGTTTGATTCTATATGGTTGTACCTGATGATTGTAAAGCTCTCTTCCAACCTTGAGAATTCTATGATTCTGTGTTCCCATGCACCAGTAAGAGGATAATGGTTTTGTACACTGCCATGAAGTGGGGTGGGGATTTGTGTACATAAACAGTGTCAAGTGACGGTCAGCGATGGAAGAGACAGGGCAGATTGCTTGGGTGCAGTAAGCCAATTTTATTGATATAGAGCTGAGCATTTATACCCTTTCAGCAGTTACTAAAAATAAATCCTTATATAAGCAATATTCACTGTAACAACCATATCTATGTTTCCCAGTAATACTGCAAAACTAAGAGCTAGTACCAACCTGCACAGGTTCCCTTATGCTGTCTGTTTGGTGGTAGGCCACACTGCCTGCCACAGTTTTCGGCCTAACAGTGTTACTGAATTCACTGCTGACATGAGTTCAGCTGTGCTCTCACTTCTGCTCCCTAACTGTATCCCCACAACACAGGACATGGACTTTGGACTCATAAGTATCATAGATCCTCAGCTAGGAAAGGTGGGAAACCTAGCTTGGATTTTTGTCCAATTCAGCAGTTTAGATTCTAGTGAAACGAGGAAGGATAAATTCATTTCCATTCCAGGGCATAGCTGTGGGTCTGGACAGCACAGTGTGGGGAAAAGCATCTGCCAGGAAGCAAACAGGAAATTTAGAGCCTCAGAACACAAGAGGAGAAAAAAGGCTAATAAAACCCAGCAGAATCAAAACCTTTTTTTTTTTTTT
>VYZQ01061066.1:88479-99620 GCA_013400655.1 Mystacornis crossleyi
GGGCGGCTCCGCGGCTCGGGGGGCCCGGCGTGCTCCGGGCCGGGGCTGGCGGCGGGGCGGGCGCTGCGTGTGGGGAATGGCGGCCTGGGCTCGGCATTCGCGTGTGCTGAGCTCCGGCGGCCGCCGAGCGGGGCCCGGGGCGCTTCTCTGTCTGTCTTGTCCGTCCGTGTGGCCGTGTGGCAGCTCCTGCCCTTGGCAGTCCGGTGGGTTCGTCCCCCCCAGAGCCCCTCGGGTCCCCCGGGTTTTGTGGTGCCGAGTTCCGCAAAGACCCGAGTCAGTAGATGTTCTTGGGTTGTATCCAGGGAAGAGGAATATGAGAAGGCCTTGGGAAAAAACCAAACCACCCATCATTTATTATTTATTAAGAGCATGCAGTTAAGGAATTAGAATAATAGAATTATAGATCATGCTGAGATCATGACCTGTGTAAAATTCAGAAGACTTGATTTCACTTGAGAGGGCTTCGATGTGTACTTGTCCCTCCCCAGAAGGGGAATTTATGGGCTATGTTTAATTCGGCAGCTGGGGTTCCAATGAACACAAGAGTGTGTTGGCCTTTTGTCCTTCAGGTTCAGCTGGAAGAAATGCCCCATCAGGTGGATCTGAGGGAATCTGTAGCCTTTGGGTCTGTGCTGATTGCTGAAAGGGGAATTACGTCTCTGGAGTGTCAGTTTGTTCTTAGCAGAACTCAAAGCCTGGATTTTAATTTCGAGAGACACACCAAGTTTGGTGTAACATTTGACTGCCTGCAAGTCACAGAATCCTAGAATCACAGAGTGGTTTGGGTAGGAAGGGACCTTAAAGCTCATCTCATTCCAACCCCCTGCCATGGGCAGGGACACCTTTCACCAGCCCAGGTTGCTCCAAGCTCTGTCCAACCTGGCCTTGGACACTTCCAGGGATGGGGCAGCCCACAGATCCCATTCCATTGTTGCAGTGGTATTCAGATGCTTGTTACACTGTAACTTCTTATATTCACTAGGATATTTATGTACTCTGAATATTAAGATGGATTTATTGTTAGAAATTCACTGTTTTCCAGCTGGATTTCAGTGGTGACTGAGTCCCAGAGGATTGCTGAAAAGTGGGAACCTAAAGTGAACTATGAGGACTATTGGTACAGCCCACATGCAGGATTGGATTTAGCAATATCTGGTCTTGTGTTTATGATGCTTGATCAAGAAGTGGGGAATATTAGTATGAAATTTTAGGTCAGTTATAGACAGGGAATTTCTCTGTGAGGGTTCTAACAGGGATCTTGCTTTGAGGAGATAACGAGTTTTGAACAAGAAGATGTTTGGGAAGAACAGGAGGAAACGGGGGCAGGGGAGCACAGCCTAATACAATGTGAAATTATGTGTCTTATGTCAGATGAGGACATAATAAGGACTGTTGGATAAGGAATGCCAGTCATAGCTAGAAAGTAATCCATGTCCTTGAGTCTTACAATCAGAATTAGAATCACAGAATGGTTTGGGTTGGAAGGGACCTTAGAGGTCATCTTGTTCCAACCCCTCTGCCAAGGGCAGGGACACCTTCCATGAGACCACGTTGCTCAGAGCCCTGTCTAGCCTGGCCTTGAGCACTTCCAGGGACGGGGCATCCACAGCTTCTCTGGACCTCTTCCAGGGCCTCACCACCCTCACAGTAAATAATTTCTTCCTAATATCTAATCTAGCCCTGCCTTCTGTCAGTTTGAAGCCATTCCCCCTTGTCCTTGCCTGCTTTTGTAAAATATATCTTAGAGTGTATATATATATGGAATATATCAGCCATTCACTTTTAAAACTAAGTCATGACTTTGACAACTTCTGTCTCTGCTCAACAGATGCCATGTTGCCTCAGAAGAGGGGACAGATAGCTTCCAGAATAGCCATGAACAGTTACTGGAAAGTCCTGGGAATTTTCTTACTCTGTCTTCAAAGTGCGCTGTCTCACCAGCCAGCCCAGCCCAGAGTGCTGCTGGTGTCTTTTGATGGCTTTCGGTGGGATTACATCTACAGAGTGTCCACTCCCAATTTTCACTATGCCATGAAGAACGGAGTGCACGTCCGGCAGGTCACGAACGTGTTCATAACGAAGACGTACCCCAACCACTACACCCTGGTGACCGGGCTCTACGCAGAGAGCCACGGCATCGTCGCTAACGAGATGTACGATCCCGTCCTGAATGAAACCTTCTCCCTGAACAAAATGAACACCCACAACTCCAAGTTCTGGGAAGAGGCCAGCCCAATATGGGTGACGAACCAGAGGGAAGGACACAAATCTGGTGCTGCTATGTGGCCTGGAACAGATGTGAAGATACACGGAGTCTTGCCTACGCATTACATGCCCTACAATGAATCTGTTCCCTTTGAAGACAGGGTAGCGAAGCTCATCGACTGGTTTACATCAGAAGAACCCATAAACTTCGGTCTCCTGTACTGGGAACAGCCTGATGAGATGGGTCACTTTCTGGGCCCTGAAAACCCACTTATGGGAGCGATAATCAGTGACATTGACAGAAAACTGGGATATCTCATTTCTGAACTGAAGAAAGCGAAGCTGTGGGATGTGATAAATGTCATAGTCACAAGTGATCACGGAATGTCACAGTCATCCTCAGAAAGGCTCATTGAGCTTGATCAGTATGTGAGCAGAGAACTCTATGAAGTCATCGACCACTCCCCTGCAGTAGCCATTTTGCCAAAAAAAGGTAGGAGCTACAGCAATAACGTTCCCCAAGGAGATACTTGAGTATCCAAACTTTATAGACTGAGTTGGTGGTAGCAGCACTGATGGCAGTAGGACATCAGCCTTGAACAAGGAGTACTTGCAGGATCCCTTTGTTCTTTTTGCAGGCTCTGTCAAAAGCCTGGAGTAACTTTCAGAAAAGAAAAGGGAGCAAATCTGTTTGCTGTTGACTAATACTGCCAAGGATCCTTTGGTCCTTGTGAGAAGTAAGATAATCTAATGGCATTATCAAGGCTGAATGGTGCTCTAGATAGATAACACCTGAATGTTACATATCTTGCCTTTCATCAAGATGCTGAAGCCATAACGGAGGAATTATATTTCTAACTCAAACAGTAAACTGAGAACAGATGGGGATCTTTGATAAAAAGAAAGCCTGTGTTGGCTATTTGATTAGTTGCCAGCTATTGTAGTTCACTTGAGTTTTTTCCCCCGTCATGCTGAACAGCCAGCCAGTTACATTCATACTATTTTTATTGTGACAAAGATGGGTAAGAATAATGTTGGAATTGAAGTCTGAAATCTGGTTACAGTCATCCAAGGGTTGCTGAAGTGTCAGGTGTATGTTTAGTGTCACTAATGCATTTATTTTGATGATCAAGTACTGTAAATTACTTGGTGCAGATGTGTTAACCTGGGAAATAACACCCCTGCCCACATAAACAAAATGCTAATTTGGAAGTTGAGTTTTAAGTTGGCCTTCTGGAAAGGTGTTTTTTTTAAAGAATTCTGTAACGTTTGCATCACTAATGGATAGATAGCACTCTGTATTTAATGCCCAAGCAGGGAGGGTATTTTGCAGAATTAAGTGACCTTTAAGTGCATGAACAAATGTGTCTTGTCATTTTTAATTTAGAGAATACTCCAGACTAAAATGTATGCCCAAACTGAGGCCTCTGCTGTCTGAGCACAGACAGGCCCTGTAGCTGGGTGCTGTTTCTCTCTGTGATGATAAAAGAGCCAAGTTTGGGAGCTTCATCCCCATAGAGGCAAACATGGTTGACCAGGATGTTCTCATTAGCAAATAAAGAAGCTGTAAAAGTAAACTTCAGTGCTGAAATGTCCCTAATGCAGTAAACGAGAACTTTAAGATGCGTAACTTGATTCTCCTGTCTGCTAAATGCTGAAAATAAAAAGTATCTCTGCTGCAATTAGATGACAGAATAGTAAAAAAGCCATTTCAGGGGATTTCAGAAACAGCTTGGATTTGATTTTGCCTAGAGAGTCAGGTATTTATTACACTACCAATAAACAAGAATTAATTTTGAGCACAGCTAAAATTCTTTTCTTCCATGGTACCAGCTGTGATTTTTATTATAAAACAATGAGTTTCACTGACAGTTTAGGTATGAGCTAACATATGTTTAAGTACATAACACTTATTCTTCACCTGTTATTCCATTTGTCTTTCTTAAACCAAGGGAATGGTAAAACTTAGTGAGATTAAGAAAAAGTTTGAATGCTTAAAAATGCATTTCTTTTAACTGTTTGGCTGCATATTGCTTCCCCAAGAGAGGGAAAAAAGCCATTATTTCACCATGTTGATGTATTTGTGTGTGGGGGGAACTAATTAGATGTTCACAAAGAAGGTACCTGTAGCACAGCTGGTGATGCTGGCCTTTTTCTTGCATTTAATATAAATATAATAATTCAAATATTTACCATAAAATCAAGTTTGGTACTTCTCCTCCCTGTCATCCCATATAGAAAACTGGCATAGCAAAATTAACTTTGTAACTGATATAGTCCTAGAAATGCTGCATTAGAGTCCTTCTTCTTGTTGCTGTAACTATCTCTGATGTCTTAGCTTTTGTCATTTCATCTTGACCTTTGTTTTATTTCTTAACTTCGTGATTTTTTTTTTTTTGTGCCAGTTTGAGATAAGAAACATACATTAATGTATTTTCCTTCAGAATTTCTATACAGCATTCTAGGAACTGAGGGGGAAAAGGAAGATAATTTCTTTAGAAACACTGGCCACTTTCTCCCAAACTTTTTTCCATGAGATCCATTCAAAACTCCATGGATGCTGGAAATGGCAGGCTGAAAGGGGCTTGCAGACACACTCTGTGCATTCAGCTGCACGTGTCCCCAAATATTTACCTGAGTCACAGGGCTGAGGGACTTGGTGTGTCACAGGAGTCTGTTGTGTACTCTGCATAGCCCTCAATAGAAAACTGGCCTTAAGTGGAGGTGGGTAGTGAAGAAATTTGCTGAAATGTCAATTCCTGAACTTGCTTTTGTGTTCCTGGCTCTCTGTTCTGGTTCCTCCTTTCTGTGCACTGGTGTTCCAGCCAGCTTGTCCAACTGGTTGTGGCTCTTCAGTGGCTTTTACTGGAAAGGCAAGCTCAGAAATTGGAAATAAGAAAATAAAGAATTGGGGGTGGAAAATGCCTGTTTATTCAGTGTAGTAGAGCTCTACTGGGGAAGGGAAAGGAGCAGGCCTGGGATATACACAGGAGCAGCTCATGCTGTTGGCTGTTACTGAATAATAAAGGAAAGCAACGAACAAACTGCTTTAGAATAGATGAAAAGTGTCACTTGTTGTCCGAGCCAGCTGGGTGACAGAGTTCGGCCTGAATGCAGCCATTACCTCACAAACAGGCTTAGGAGCTGTCTTCTTGCTTTACGGAGCTAGGAGGGTTTGGCTCCTTTTCCAGGAGACAACTGAATGCTGTCTAACTCATTCCCGTGAGAAGCTTACATTCTGATAACTGTGAAATGAGGGGCTTTTCTAAAATTAGCAAGGCACTTCTTGCTTGGGAACAGGCTGTGAAGTCTGGTGCTGAGGGGGATGTTACCGTGACTGAGGCTTTGGATTTCTCACAGTGACTTCTGTGCACACAATGTTGCCTCTTACACTTCTGGGGAAGTGCATTTTTCCCTCTTCTTTCAGCTGTATTTTAACTACTGATGAGTTCAGTAAACACACTGGTATGTTTAATTTTTGTCTTTTGTCTCTTTGGTTTGTTTGAAGGCAAACTGGATGAAGTATATGAAGCTTTGGCCAACGCTCATCCCAACATGACAGTGTATAAAAAGGAGCAGATTCCAGATAGATTTCATTACAAACACAACAGTAAAATTCAGCCCATCTTAGCAGTGGCTGATAAAGGATGGGAAATTGTACATAATAAGACTGATGGTTTTCTGTGTAAGTATTCTGTCTTTATAGTGTTTTGCAGTTATCTTCCAAGGCAGAGACCTTATGTGGTACTTTCTCTCCTAGTATCAACTTGTGTTCTTTTTTTTTTTTTGGTAAGGCTGGGAGGGAGAACTAAAGTGTATAAAATTTATAATATTTTCCCCTGATGGGATGGGAAGCACCCTACTGTTAGGAGAGGAGGATCTGCACTTACTGTTTCTTTAAACATTAAACTTACTGAGATAAGATCGATCACATGTTTTAGTGGTCCCATACTTGAGGTCCTTCAGGATGTAGCAAACCAACAAGCACTTCCTGAGCAATTCAAAAAGAAAGTTGTAACTGAATGTATTGAGTAGAGGGTGAATAGGGTTGTTTTATCATGTTTTACTTATTTACTGAAGAAGGGTTGGGTTGGGTTGGAAATACAAGAACATTTTCTGAAAGTCCTCAGCTAGTGTGGGTGCTACACTTGAGTAACCCTGTTCTATTGCTACAAAGAGTCTTGGATATTGTGTTACTGCACACCAGTGATTTTCATTTGCCTTGGAGAAAAAAATGCATTCTAAGTGATTTGGAGGAATAAAACCCTGAACACTTTCAAGTTCCTCACCTTGCAGTTTTGAAATTTATTATAGGTAGTGAGACAGTGAACTGTAACTTCTTGGTTACCTAAAATACAGGTGTCATGTGCTCAGTTCTTACATTCCTAATTGAGAACCTTTTGAACTTTGCTGCTGGTTATGAACCTGAAGAGCGTTACCAGCAAGACATAACAAGTTTTTCAGTAGCTGCTGAGAGCAGCTTCTCATGCCTGTGTGTTTGACATGTTCCCAGTTTTTAATGCCTGTCAGGAATGGGCACTGGACACCCACCAGTGAGTTCTTTTTCCGTGTTGAGGAGTTGTTGGTGCACAAAATTGGACAAAATGCCAGGATGTCTACTCAGAGTCACATGGACAGTCTGACTCTACATGTTTTTTAAAATTTTCTCTAAGAGATCTGGACCAGTTGCAAAGTTGGAGTTTTGCCTTGAGGAAAATCAAGGAAGCTTGGGTGTATCCAGTGTGCCACTGACAATGCTTCTACTGCCATGAGCTCACTTTCCCCCCCCCTCTTTGTCAAATAATGCTCTCCATTGTGGGTTTTTTTAGATATTTTCTCTTTGTAGCTCTGAGACTTGGTATTTGCTAGGAGACATTTGTACTGTCAACCAAAACAATTCTTCTAAACCTCTCTAAGGATAACTGATAGCAGTTCCTTTTCTGCATTCTGCTAATTCTAGGAAAAGGTTCAATGCTTGTTTTGCAACGTCGGGATATTGACCTTTATCTCTCTTCTATTTCTAGTTGGCAATCACGGATATGACAACACTGTACCAGAAATGCATCCCATTTTTTTGGCAGTTGGGCCTGCTTTTAGAAAGAATGCCACCAAAGAATTCATGAATGCGACAGACTTGTACCCCTTACTGTGCCATCTTCTTGGCATCAACCCACTGCCCAACAACGGTTCCTTCAATGCTGTGAAGGATATACTTGCTGAAGAAGTTCCTGGAGCCCATGGAGCAGACACCTACTCCACTGTTGTAGGAGTCTTCCTGGGCAGCTTGCTTGTTTTGGTTTTTACTGGAGTTTTTGTTAAGCATTTTGTCCTCGCCCAAGCAAATTCCATGCAAATCCGACACACTGAAGCTGCTCAGCCACTGCTGCAAGATTGATAACACCTGGGATTATTTCCTGTTTGAGGCTTAAAATAAGCCTCTACAAAGCAAATAAACAATAGAGGTGGATCAGCATAAATATGTGGAATGCAAGGAGATGGATGCTGATCCATTGGTACTCTGGGGCGTGTACAGACCAGGTATGGAGAGAGAGAGCACGTTCCTGTTTCACCCTGCAGCCGCTTCATCTCCCAGGGGCTCAAGACATCCTAGGTAAACCTGGAAAGCTCTGTGTGTATGAAGACCTGTAGTGACAGTAGACCTCAAATACCTTATTACATTTTTAGGGCACTAACATCAAGTGGGGTGCACTTCACAGACTATTAAATGATGATTTCATTTCCCACCTTTTTTTTCTTTTATTCTTTGAGAGTTTTTTTGAGTCTCTTTGAGTCTAACAACTCACTGAATGGTACTAAACTTCTTTGTTTTTTTCTTCCCTGACCAAGGAAGCCTTTGCATGGATCACCATTACAGATAACTTGGTGGGTTAAATCCTGCAGAAAACATTATTGTTCAGCTAGGTCATGCAGTGCTAAGTGTCTGAGTTACATATATTTCTTCAAACTACTGTGTTTTTGTAGCCCCAAAATATGAATCTAAGTGGTATTGCCTTTAGCAATCAGCATTAAACTGCTTGATTCTTAATGTATTAAAATTTATTTAAGTAAATACAAGTCTTTACCACTTTAGGTATGATTTTAGGTAAATGTTGGTCTTTACTTTTTCTATTTCCTACACAGCACTAAATCTTCTCAGAGTTCCATGCAGCTGGCAGGATAAAGTCATGTACAAGCACCACACCTGTATATCCAAATGGAGTCTTTTCTATTTCTGTGGTACTAATGGAGGTGAATAAGTTAAGGAACATGGATGCTCAAGCTGGTTTCAGAGTGCTCTCAGGCTTGTCCCTGGGTGTGCATCTGGTCTGCTACTGGAGACTCTGAGTTTGACTTGCAGCTTTATCTGCTGTGTCTGGGTGGGCCTTGGAACGGGATGATCAGGATTACACATGCAGTTTAAGGGGCAGCTGGATAAATCTTAAGCCATATATATTCTTAAATCTGAAAAAGCACACTTTAATAATAAAAAAAAAGGTGTAAGAGTGGAGTTTGTTTTTCCAGAGGAAAGCCTCTGTCAGGGAGAAGTATTAATTCTGAGTCAACAAAGGTACATATTATTCTCATTCTTTTGTGTGTGGCAATAAATCTTGGTAGTGTAGTTGTGGGGTTTTTGTGAGCTCACTTACATGGTGAGAAGCTGCTGACTAAGGTTTGTATGAGAAACGTTCTGAAGTGAGAAAAGTTGTCTGTTGTCAGACTTCTCCCCTTCTTCCTGTGAGATGATAGTATTTCTCAGCACTTTGTTGCTGAGTACAATGCCAGAAGGAGAAGGAAACTTTCAAAATTCGTGCAGAAGTAACCGACTGAGTATTTTAAAGTTCAATTTATGGCTGTATCCACAGCCCCCAGCAGAGGGCAAGGATAGGAACACCTCGGCCTTGGATGTGCTCTACCAAACCAAGGGCCTGACTGACAGTCAGTACTGCAAGGGGAGGGCTGGGGTACAGAATTTATTTTGCTGGGCTAAATTCCGGGCTTAATGAAGGTCTGTTGGGTTCCCCTGTGATGGCAGGGACACTTGTTTAGCGCCAAGCTGTCTTGCAGACAGATGTGGACATTTCCAGAGGCCACGTCAGGGTGCAGCGAATGCTTCAGAGGGAAGGCAGTGAAACAGCCCAACTTAAGGGATATGCTGAAAGTTCAGCTGTAACGGTAGCTGAATAGGAAGGCAGGACAAATGCAGATCTCTTGGAAGACAGCCCTTAATTTGGGGGATGTATATGAAATCCTGTGGACTGCAGCTGACTCAGTGCTGTTACTGTGCTATGAACTGCCTTGTATTCCTGCATTGCCATTTTCTTAAAAAAACACTGAAGGAAAAGGTTCGTAAGGCTGATTCTTAATGGAGCTGGCCATCAGCTGTGCCTGAAGTTGAATTTGCTGGCACAGGTAAAGCTGAGTGCTGCCAGGGCTCCAGCTGAGGAGTACCGTGTTCACAGCAGTTTTCAGATACTGGGAAAGTCTGAGCACAAAACCCGAACCTCTGAGTTATTACTAATCCTTTCCCTACCCACCTTCCAAAAAGTGGATGGCACACAGCAAACTGATGCATTGAGTCCACCTTTTCTTGCTTATTTGCAGCTTAAAAATGAATTGTAGCACAAACTTAGTGGGTGTATAAAGGAAGATCTGCAGGCTTTGATAAGGCAATAACAGTGACAATTGTCGTAACAATGCCATAGCCCTCACCTGTAGCTTCTCCACTTTGGAACATGTTGCTTTAGTAGAAATTCTTCTTATTGCAGTAATTTCATAGCAGTGATTGTGGCAATGTAAAAATAACTGGGTTGTAATCTCAGAGCTTTTCCTTAAACTCCACTTTAACTGTGGCAAGTGTAGTTCTATCGTCAGCCAAAGTGACCCTTGGTTTTAAGGAGGGGGCAAAGTTTGTCAGTGTTGTTCAGTCATCTGGGACTCAGACTTACCTGCCCAAATATACAGCAAGGGAAGAGCAGTAGGTTTCCCCCAACAAAAGGTTTGGGAGCAATAATACTCAGAACAGGCTGAGGACACAAATGTGAGAATTGTCGATGTCATTGTTCTGTATTGCACTGTGAGGCCCTTCTTTGAGGAGGGTGAAATAAAACTTTGTAAAAAAATGAAGAGAATCTTGTAGCATTTGGGTATTTCAGTGGAGGGTCAAACATTTCCTTTATTCTTAGGGGCATTTGCAGGTACCTCTTGGGTAGTTCCTTGTTAGGACATTTGCCCAGCTGTTTTAAGTTGTTGGGTGTGATCTTAATGAAACTGAAAGCACAGAGAATGCCACTGAAGAAAAATAGAGACTTTTTCTCTGATGTGACATTTTGCAGACACCTTTTTGGGTGGGATTTGGTTTCTGTATATATGATACTTTCTGTGATGTACAAACAAGTTTATTGGAAAACGAATCTGAGTACACTGTGTACTGCTTGTAACGTAAGCCTGGAAACCAAGAATGATGCATGATGTGTTTCATTACTGACTGTGGGGCATACAGATGTCAAATGTTTTCTTTGTTTCTTCTTGTTTGGAAATGCTGAAGTTAAAATACATGTTTGCTATAATGCTGTCACACATGGAGTGCTGGCTTCATTTAAAACACTTCTGGAAAACAAACTTGAACTGGGGGGCAGCTGACCAGTGGAGAATGGTCTCAACTTGTATGCATCCCAGATATTTCTTGGACTCTGCATAGTGTATGCCTTTGTTAAAAATAACTGGAAGTGTGATAGAACTTCAGAATTTTAGGTCACAGTTCTTTCATAACAGACTTCGTTTCCCACCTTGCTGCCATATATGGAAAAAACCAGCTATCAGTTATCAACGGTGGGAATCCAGTTTCTTTAACTAAAAAAACAATCTTCCAGACTTTCTTGGTAAAGAGCTGCAGTAATGCTACTACAAGAAATGCAGTCTCAAAAAAAAAAAAAAAA
>VYZQ01061066.1:99648-110096 GCA_013400655.1 Mystacornis crossleyi
GCAGAAAAATCAGATTCATGAAAAATCAGATTCATGAAATCATTTAGTGGAAAAGACCTTTTAAGATCATCCAGTCCAACCATTAACCCAGCACTGCCAAGCCTTCTGTAAGATGAAGTGTTGTATAAACTGACTTTTCATACAATCATAGAATGGTTTGGGTTGGAGGGAACCTTAAAGATCAGCTCATTTCAACCCCCCTGCCATGGGCAGGGACAGGGACACCAGTCAGAAGTGTGAACAACACAATCTTGACCTGCATATGAGAGAAGGACAAATGTGCAGTGGCTGGGTCCTGTTGTCCTGTAAAATGGAAATTTAACAGGCTTACTTCCCAATCTTCCTCTCTGCTTAAGTAATGCCATGGATGCTGTGTTGCCCGTATCTGTGCTGCTGTACAAACCTTCCATGGCATGTTTGTCCTACAGTAAAGGTGATATAAGTACTTACTAGATGGTAAACTACAAAAATTGCTGCAAGGACATGAAAATTATAAATTCAATAGTGGTATCAGCCTTTCCATAATGGAATCATAATCTGAATCCTATTAACAAATCCCCATTACTGGTTTTTTGCAATAAAGGATGCTGCCATGCATATTAGAGCAAACATCTGTGCCTGTGGTCTGATCCTTGGAGGTGCACAAGTTAGTTTATTTTCACAGGCAGTGTGTAGGCCGCAAGTTACTAAAAGTGTTTCAGAGCTGTAGTCAGGTGAAATCAGCTGAGTTCTGGAACTGTTTCCTTGATGCCAGTGCCCAGAAAGCACAGAACCCCAGAGGGGTGGATGCTTTAGGGCTGCTGTGCCCAGTGTGGAGAGTTCCTGTATGGAGGCAGTCAATGTAATGAAACATCAGCCTTCAGTGCTGGGAAGTGTCACTAAATATCCCCTATTCCCCTCTAAACTGCAAAGCCAGTTAAGGGTTAGGAACTTCCCGTGAATGAACATGCCCTGTGTGACCATTGCTGAGTTGTGTCTATTTAGCAAGTCATTACATGTCGACACAAACTATTGTCCCTTTATCGCAGCCTTGAGGAAGCAGAAGCCACAGCTTTGCTGTTCTTGTTCTGAATTGGCCATTCAAGAGGAAATCAGTCACTGGCTTTCATGAGAAATACTTCACACAAACCAGAATGAGATAGTGGAAAGGTTTGGTCACGTTTAAGGCTCTATTTTTAAGAACAATCATCCTTAAATAAATCAGCTGTGTGTCTTAAAGACAGAAAGATGTTTTTTCTAGATTCTCTTGATTTGTACATGATCTGTATGAAACTGGATGTCAAGAGCTATTGTGAAACCCTTTGTGCCAGGAAGAACACTCAGCACCCTTACAGACCACACCACATCTTTGGAAATTAAAATAATCAGCAGTGCAACTGGAATATAGTTTATCCTACTTCTTAATACTTAAATTTCCTCTTTCAACCCTTTCTCCAGTAACACTGTCTCATCTCCTTGCTAAACGGAGGAGGAATAGAGGGTGATAAGGATTTCCACAAGATACAGCCACAGCAGCTCACAGCAGCTCAGTGCCTGTAGCAGTTCCCACCAGAAGGGGCTGCCTAGGAGCTAGGAGGAGAATTGCATTTAGAGCTTGATCTCCCCATCTGTACCAGCATTCCTATTTCAGATCCGAGTTCTGTCACCGTGCTTCAGGCAGCATTTACAGTTCGGGGCCCCAAAGCCTCGGTGGTAACTCTGCCGCCGGCCTGGGAGCGGATGCACAGAGGAACCAAGAACACATCAACCACACAGCGTGACAGCTGCTGGGGGGAAGGAGGAGGAGGAGGAGAACAGAGTGGAGAAAATACTGTCCTAAACAGCTTCAGCTTCTAGAAAAAAACCCAAAACCTCACAGGTAGAGGACAGTACAGTCTGGCCTTACTGTGTCTACCAGAAAGGTAAACTCAGGCAAGCTTTTCCAAACACAGATGATGAAAAGCATCTCCAGTAATTCTGACTGACCCTCTGAGGATCCCACTCGGAATCAGCAAAATTACCAGAACCTAACAAAACTCTCTCCAACACAGGAACTCAAGCATCCTCCCTTTTACAGCATATCTAAGCCTGGGTTCTACCCTGCAACACATTCCCTTTGTAGTTACTCATTAACCTGACCTCTTGGTGCATATAATTAATTAATTTAAATCTGGCAGGATGAGGAAGTGACTCTGTGTTCAGTCCAGCTACTGCTCTAGAGTATCAACAGGCTAAAATCCAGTACCCCGTCAGTAACAGTACAAATTTTTCAAGGGGCCTGAGCCTCTTTCAATTAATCTGAAATCTTTCAAGTTCAGATTAATTCAGAATAAAGCATTAATAGAGTAATAATTAGTAGTTTGAGGGGGAAAAAAAAAAAAGCACAACTGGTTAGGTTTTGGTTTGTGTTTTTAATCAGGACAGTGGAAACCCCAGAGAGGAAGACACACATTACTAAAACTTCCACACATTTATAAAGCTCAAGTTTATTTTTTTCAGTGAGCAGTTCAAAGTAACCCTTTCCCTCCAAAGTCCCTGCTCCCTCCCTGCTGGATCACTAATAGGCTGTGCCCAACACCAAATTGCAATGAAAGTGAAAGAGAAACCTCATTGCTACAGGTACCTCTGTCACTTTATTTTTCAAAACCATCAAACTTGTAGGAAAAGGACTTGGTAACGGTAGTTCTCTTTTTGGGTTAGCAATAACAATTTAACCTCACTGAAAGATAAGGTACCATTTAAGGCTTTTTCAATCAAACTATTTTTTTCAAATTGCACATTCTTAGATGACCATTAACAAAGAATCAAGAGTTTCAATCAAGAGAACGGTTAGCTCTGGTCTTCATCAGGAATTTGCATCTATGTACCTCAAACATTATAGAGAATTTATTTTTTGAGATAAGATCTGATAACTTCTTCCTTTAATTTTCCAGGGTTTAAAATAAAAGTTTGGAATCCTTGCTTGATGACTTGCACATCAATTTTCAGTTGTTGCTTTTTAGCACAACAGCCTTCAAAAGACAAGTACAAGCTGGTACCCAGGGCAGAACCACCTTTATCTCAAAAACACCTTCAGCAGAATTTACTCCTGAGAAATTTTCCACAGGGTTTAGGAGCAGTAATTTTACACCTACAACCCATGAAACTGGGTAATTCAAAGATTCCCAGGTTAAACTGTCTCGAGATAAGGCAGTAGTGCCATCCCAACTGGACCTGTGGATCTAAGTCATCCAGAGACACATTCCAGAAATGTGAGAGCCACCTGCCCAGGCTTATAAGTGCTGAACCACATAGTTTATTGCTCAAAATAGAAGAGATATGCACCAGTTCTTTCATCACTGACTTCTATTTTTTTTCTCAGAAATTTCTTGTCATATTGATGACTTAGGGTAGAAACAGAAGTCTTAGATCTTCTCTTTCCCCAAATTTAAGGGCACACCAGAACATACTCTCCAAACAAAACTAACTCCTAACTCTCAATGAAGTTTTTCTTTCCAACACAGGTGCAAGAACATTAAAAGTAGTCAATATTAATTTAATACAAAAAAGCAATTATCATTTACAAATATTAAAATTCACTTTGTCTATCCTGGCTAGTCACACTCTGAAGTCTTACTCTGAAAGTGTTCAGAGGCTTGAATGAAAAACTAAGCATCCTTATTTTGTTAAGCATCTCTTCCAGTAAAAAGCCACCTGTCCACTGTTTTGTTATGAAAATATTTTTATAGGACATTAGTCACACAAATCAGCAGGGTCTGGCTGTACAGTATTTTACACAGATAAAGTGCATCAAACAAAGAATGCCATCCAGTGCGAATTGAAACTGTTTTCCTGAAATCCCAATTTAGGAAGCAAGGCTCGGCTCCCGCCGCGCTATCCGATCAAAGGATCATCGTCATCACTCTGTAACCGGAGCCGGGCAAAGGGCCGGGAGGGAGCCACTCTGTTCTTGGTGATGATGATGATGCAGGTGAAAGTGCTCAGCACCATGAAAGCCCCGATGACGATCCCAATGGCCTCGGGGACACTGATGCACCACTGGTCAGCCAGCAGGCACTTGGTGTTGGCGAAGGTGCCGTTGTGCGGCCGCGGGGCGAGCCCCAGGACGTGGCACATCATGGGGTAGATGTCCACGTTGCCCACGGTGCTGAGGCTGTAGCCGCGCCGGAAGGCGGGGCCGCGCGCGGCCAGGAACGGGTGCATGCTGGGCAGGGCGTTGTCATAGCCGTGGTCCCCCACTGCAGCGGGCAGAGCACACAGTTACTGTCACAGCCTCTGCTGCGGAGCCAGTGTTCTCCTCCCCATCTGCCCCCACCCCCAAAGCACGTGTTTTAACTAAAGGTCATGCACAGCTGCAGTTGGATCAACCACAGGAGGAAGCCAGAGTTCCTTCCCTCTTCCCCAAACTCCACGAGTCTTTTTCCATACTGGCCTTCACCCGTGGCTCTCCCTCCCATTAATCTCATTTCCTTTCAGTGCTTAACCCTTCCAGCTGTCCCCTTCCCATTCTCCATGCCAAAGTTGAAAAGGAGGTTGCAACTCCACAATGAGTCAGTAGCTGGAATCCAAATGTTTACTTCTCAGATTTTGGAAAGTCATCTCTCCTTGCAGAGTGGACACATTATTACTTATTAAAAATCAGGCACCTTTCCCTTGATAGTGTTCAGTTAGAGCACACTAGATATCCTCAATTCATCCTTATCAGATTAGGTACTTCAGCTGAAGGGACACCCAAAGAGTCAAAACTTAAAGACAAAGGATCACCATGCTTCTGGCAGGCACGCAACAAAGCCTTTGTGGCTAAAAGGTCAGGAGTACCTGGACACCTGACAGGTTTTTAAGATGGACTATAAACAGCTAAAAAGCAGCCCCTGTCAAATTTCCTAATAGAATTCCTGAAAACCCTGTCCAAGGTGCCAGAAGTCTCTCACAGCATGTACAACACGGTATTTGAGCTACTGCATTTAAGTTTGAATCCATTTCTTAGTAACAGTTGAGGAGTATCCCTGAGAACTGTTTCCTTGGGTGCTTCCCTGAAGCTTCTGATGCAAAATGTTGAGACTCCAACTGATTAGGTCACACTCACCACTTCACTGAGCTTCCACTAGTCCTTTTCAATGTTTTCCACCATTCTGTTTGTTACCACATCTTGTTTGTTTTGACACATTTCTAGATTTTGCCCCCACCTTTTACTACTTGTTTGTTTTGAACAGAGCTACTCCAAGTTCCCTCTCCAATGAAGTTCCCAATTTTTTGCCTCTGAAGTAGGATTCTGGTGAGTGGAGTTAGTGGTACACTTGGCAATCACTGTGCTGCCACTTTGTCCATGAAGACAATAAAGCTTGAATAGGCTTTTAGGCTAAAATCTCCCCTGCCTGATTCTGGGAAACCTTTGCAAATAAAATTGATTTGAAAAGTGATTCACTTCAACTGATGCAATGCTGTTCCTTATAAATACTCACTAACTATTTTTAGGTACATGAAATTGAATCTAACCAGAAACAAGGAAAAGAGAACTCTGATCAGAGAACACTTGTGCTACATGTTGCCAATATGAAGATATGTGTAGCAAATCCGCGGGGAAATTAAAATACAAACACATCCTGCATTAAAAAGCAGTATTTCTGTACAAATACTGAAAAAACCTGAACTTAATTCTGCAAAGGGAAGACAGTAAGATCAGCCAAACAGGATTTTACACCACTCAACACCCTATCTCGAACAGCAGTTGTACAGGGGAGCATCCAGGAGGGATATCCCTGATCTACCAACCAGCTTCAGGCTGTTGGCTGCTCAGAAACTTCCTGAAAGTTGGTACCTTTGTATTTAATTTTTATTAATGGACTTTCCTACCAAGAATCTGTCCAATCACTTTCTGAACACACATATATACACCCACACGGAGTCTTCATCTGCAACCAGAATTACAGGTTGAATTCTATTACTATTACAAGAAAGAAATACATCTGGAATTTCTTCTTTGAGATACACTTTCCTGTGACTGTTACATTTTTTTTCCAGTAAATTATACATGCCCCTTCTCTGCCAAAAAAAAGATCCCTGCATGTGGCACACCTGGAAATATATATACCTATATATCTATGCGTAATTTGACATTTATAGCATCCAGCAGGAAGAAAGTGCACAGTTTAGCAAGGCACTGAGAAGTGACACCTGTTCTGAGTTTTGTCTTTCAAACATGCTGGTATGTTCCTACTATTTAATTAGTATTTCCTGCCACTTATATTCCTTCCCTAGTACATGTACTGTAATATTAAATGTTGTGTGTTGCATGCTTTGATTTATGCACCCCTACATATATATTTTATATACAATAAAAAGTTAAACCACACTCCAGGGAAAGCTTGAACAGACTGCTAACCTGCCTAAGGTAACTCAGACTATTAAGCTGAACATGGCAAAGTGTTTCGGCCAACAGAATATCGCCCAACTCCTCCTCATCTGTTACAACACTCCAGGCTAAAAGTGAGAATGTTCTAGAAAATGCTGCACTACTCCTAAACCTGCACAGTGCCAGGACTCCCCCTAAACGAGGGGCCATCCTGCAGCTGGCTGGAATAGAAACAAGGCAGTTTACCCACACAAACCACAGAGGAACACACACTTACACCTGGAAAGGGACTCGTTCTGTACAATTGTCCAGCCTTCGTCTGCAACCAGAATTATGGGCTGGATTCTCTTGTGACGGCGATAATGGAATCTGTCTGGAATTTCTTCTTTCAGATAAACCTTCATGTGACTGTTGCAATTTTTCAGTAAGTTATACACAACTTCTTTGTCTGCCAAGGAAAAAACTGCATGTGAAACAGCTGGAAATTAACTCCTGTTTACTACAATTATCTGTCATTAAACCTAAGTTCCATTATTTCAAAACAATTATTTTTAAAAAACACATATAAAAGGATTTTTTCATGTCCCTTATGAAATGCTACATGTGTTGAGATGAATTTCAAAATTTGCTTTCATTTTAAATCAGACACCTCTCAGATTTGGGTTTGGACCTACAACTTAACTTATCATCTGGGCTTGAAGGGCAAAATTCAAGCAGAGAAATCAAGAGAAAGCAATCACTCCCTCAAGCAGTCAATATTTTATCCAATGCAGTAAATTTTTTTTTTTTTTCTGTATGAATCACTTTGTTCATTAGTCTGGCCACAGGCAGGCCAGCAGTGTCATGATTTCAGACATGCGTGGTGGGGACTACTCCGAGATACAAAAGTGGAATTCACAGCAAGGAATCTTAAGTTTCACTATCAAAAAAAAATAAAAAGGAGTAAAATAATCAAAATTGGGAATAGATTTTAACTTGGAAATTTACACAATGATATTTTTAATAATAATAAACACATGGGTTTATTTCATGCTCACTGTGAATTACAGCTGCACAGACTAAGTGAGCAACAAGAGAGCAGGCACACTAAGTACCTATCCACCTTCTCAACCAGCTGTATCAGGGTCATCCTTATCAGCCACAGCAATTTGACAAGAAATTCTCCTTGTCAAACCCACTGATTGCCAAAACAAACTTCTAAATAAACCGTCATTCTTTAGCTTTCTCATTACGTCCAAGTTCTGCAGCATGAATTCCATAGGTTTTGCAAAAGGTTAAAACAGTTCAGCATACTGTGTACTTTTTAGAGGAAAGATAAACAAGATTTAATTCTCAGTGTATGCCTTAAAAAATAACCAAACCCAAACATACTCTGCCTTGGCAGCACTGCAGCAACTGGAGTCTTGTCTATCAGGGTGTAGTTACTGCGCCCGAGGCATTCATCCAGGACAATCAGCTTCTCTGCAGAGCAGGAGGCCATTCCATGGTCACTTGTTATTATGACATTAACAGTGTTCCACAAACCCGATGCCTTCAGTTTGTTCATGAGGAAACCAACATGTTGATCCACTTCTTCCAACACTCTGCGCATGTTCTGGGTGTCGTCTGGGCCGTACTTGTGCCCGCTTGCATCCGGTTCTTCCCAGTAGAGCACAGCAAAATTGACCACCGGGTCAGAGCTGTTCAGCCACGCAACAATACTCTCCACTCTCTCCTCAAACTTCACTGAGAAGTTGTACTTCATAAAGAAATGAGGGGTCACGTTGTTGATTTTTACATCACTACCAGGCCACATTGCAGCAGCACTTGCTCCCTTTCCCTGCTGTTGATTTGTTACCCAAATTGGAACTGCCTCATCCCACCAGAAGGGATCCGAATCGTTGAACTGTGAAAACTTTTTCTGGGCATCTGCATCATACATGTCATTAGCCACAATGCCATGGCTTTCCTCATATAAACCTGTCACTATGGTGTAATGGTTTGGGAAGGTCTTGGTGATAAAAGCATTTGTGACTTCTTTTACAAGCACACCATCCTCAATGAACTCCTGGAGATAAGGAAGTGTGTAGGTTTCCAAGTAATCAGCCCTGAATCCGTCAAAGGACACAAGGAGCAACCTGGGTACCGAGTCACCAGCTGAGCGAGCACAACAGACGAGTATTCCAGCAAAAAATAACACCAATATCGAGCTCATTGTGGAGACTTTGAAGTACTTCCAGCAGGTAATCAGATGCACCTGAAAAATTTAAAAAGACAAGGCACATAACCAAAACAATTCTGCTATGATCAGTTTAACTAGCTATACATTATATACATCTTCCTTCAAGAGGGTAACTCCAAAACAACCAGGCCAAACAACCACTCAAGTCAACAGTGGATTTCCCTACTGACTTCAGAGGTTTCTCACACACTGTCAGTTTTTCACATATTAAAACAAATGAGCAGTGAGATTTTTTCCACTGCAGACTAAATGAAAGGAAGATTTGTTTTCTTTTGCTCAGTTATTTTATTGTTCTGTGTGTCCTATCACAATTCTACATTCCAAGAGAGACAATCAGAATTTTTCCTCATGTTCAAGCACAGGCACTTGAACAATTCCGGGCCCACGTTTAAGAGTCCTCTGCAGCTCTAAATCCTTACTACCCACCACTGCTCAGGTCAGAAGCCCGTTTCCTACTACAGTTGTAATTTTCCTTTTTCATCTCACTTTTCCTTTTTCAGTTTCCACCCTTTAGAGTTGCTGGAAGACTTTCAAGCCTTTCAACGTTCCCATTTACTCATTGCTTATTCTATACACAGAACTGCCAGGAGTAACTTCTGCTTTCCTTCTAAGCTGCTCTATATCTACTATAACAGCATTTAAACCTATCCTTTACATGCCACACTTTTCTCTCTAAAAAAAAAAAATTAATAGCCTTAGCTATGAAGTATTTCTCACCAAGAAATAAATTACTATTATGAGTGCCAGTATGATTTGTAAGCTTTTTTCCCCTCTTAATTTTTTATGTATGACTTAAGCACTTTGTTCAGGAAGGTACAGAATGATGCTCTCAGTCTTTAAGAAAGAGGAAGTGAAGCTCCGGGTTTCACAAAACCTTCTGCAATATTGTTAGACAGTGTATTTGCTTCTCAAGAAGAGCCCCATTCCAGGAAGTTTTTCCTTTATATTTCTCTTATTCTTTATTTTCCTTTATGTGCAGACAAACTGTGATTCTAGGAGGCACGGCAGCTGTCTTCCCAACGTTTTTAACAACAGCCTTTTCCCATAAACTCCTTAAAACGGCAGGTTTATTTTAAAGGTGTAAGGAGCTTTAATGTTAGCTGCAGCTTTAGCAGTGAGGGGAATTCAAAGCACGGAAAGCCACGCCCCCCTCCCCCCTCCCCGGTCTCCAACAGTTAAAGTGTCTTCAGAAAATACAAAAATTACGAGAAAGGAATGTCAAACATAGTATTAAGGCATCTCTTAGCACAGAGGATTTGGAGGACACAGCCCTTTTAAAGACGAAANCGGCCTCCGCCCGCTGCGATTGGCTGCGGGCCCGCTGTCGGGAGATCCGATTGGCTGCGGCGCGGGGGGCGCGGCTCCGGGGGAACGGCGGAGGGGGAGCGGGAAGTGAGGGGCGGGCGGTGAGAGGGGTCGTGAGGAGGCCGTGGGAGCAGTGGGGGATTTCCAGAGTCAATTATATGGAAAGGAGCTCCGAGATTATCGAGTCCTACCTATGACCGATCACCGCTTTGTCAACTAGACCGTGTCCCTCAGTGCCACGTCCAGCCGTTCTTTAAACACCTCCAGGGACGGTGGCCCCACCGCTTTCCTCGGCAGCCCATTCCAATGTCTAATCACCCGTTCTGTGAAGAAATTATTCTTAATGTCCAACCTAAAGCCTCCCGTGGTGCAACTTGAGACTATGACCTCTTGTCCTGTCACTTGTTACCTGCGCGCAGAGCCTGGCCTCGCCTCCACCCGGCTGCACCCCCCTGTCAGGGAGTTACGAAGAGCGAGAAGGTCCCCCCAGAGCCTCCTTTTCTCTGGGCTGAACCTCCCCCCGCCTCCAGCTCCCTCAGCCACTCCTGGTGCTCCAGCCCCTTTCCTAGCTCCGTCCCCCTCTCTAGACAC
>VYZQ01061066.1:110412-144485 GCA_013400655.1 Mystacornis crossleyi
CTCCAACAGTTAAAGTGTCTTCAGAAAATACAAAAATTACGAGAAAGGAATGTCAAACATAGTATCAAGGCATCTCTTAGCACAGAGGATTTGGAGGACACAGCCCCTTTTAAAGACGAAAAAGGAGAAAATAAATGAGAAGAGCAACGTAGAGGCGAATCACCCGGTCGATGTTATCAGGTGCTTTAAAAAGCATAACCAGTTTTCCACAGCGCAGTAAGACCCACAGCGTTCGCTTCGACATGCTCCGAAGCTGCTCGGCACTGGTGTTTTTATACGTAAGTGGCGTGTTCTAACCAAAAATTAACTCTACCCCAGGTAAACCCAGCAAAAAAACCCAGCTGTGAAATGCCACCAGCACTAGTCCACCTGCTCCCGAACCTCCCGACCGGGTTTTGGAGTTGCTCGGCTCGGTCAGAAGGGAGATTATTCCGCCTGCAAAGCGCAGAGACACCCGGCACCACCGACCCACCGGGTGCTCCGGGTCGGTCTCCCCCGCGCCTGCCCCTCACCCGCACTCGGACCAGGCTCACCGTCCCCACAGCTTCCTGCCGCGGGACACCCCCGTCCCCGCCCGGGCCCCACCGTGAGGTCCCGCTCCGGCTCCGCTGGGGCCGGGACGCGCGGGCGGCACCGGAGGTGACCGGAGGTGACAGGGGGCAGCGGGGGGGGCGGCCCAGCGCCTGCGCACGCGCCACGCGCGCAGCCCCAACCGGCACTGACGGGCCGGGGGGGGGGCGCAGGAGCTCGTCAGNTCAGGGAGTTACGAAGAGCGAGAAGGTCCCCCCAGAGCCTCCTTTTCTCTGGGCTGATCCTCCCCCCGCCTCCGGCTCCCTCAGCCACTCCTGGTGCTCCAGCCCCTTTCCTAGCTCCGTCCCCTTCTCTAGACACGCTCCAGGCCCTCATTGTCCTTCCTGAACTGAGGGGCCCAAAACTGGACACAACACTCGAGGTGACCTCACCAGGGCCCAGCAAAGAGGGATGGTCACTGCCCTGGTCTTGCTGCCACGCACCGGGATGAAGGGGGCAGAGCTGAGGGGAGCCATGGGGGCTGTGGGATGCAACTGTCCCATGCAGAGCAATGTGGTGGTTTCAGCGAGCTCAGGGGTTTGTGTGTTGTCCCCCTAGGCCGGGGTGCAGCTCACTCTTGGGCTGTTTGCTGGGCATCCCTTTGTTGCAGAAGGGCACGGTGAGGTGAAGCTGTGATGGGACATGTCCTCGGGAGTGTCTCTGTTTTCCCAGAACGCCCATAACCTGCCTCCTGCCTCCTTTGCAGGTGCCCAGCAGCCCCAGGCTGTCACCTTTGTGAGGCAGTGGTGGTTGTCAGCATGACTCCTCCATGACTCCATCTCCCTTTTGGTCACACAGCTCTGAAAATTGGCTGTTCAAATTCTTTCACGTGCATTGCCTTTTTGTGGTCTCTTGTGGAAAAAAAAAATTGTTTACCCTAAAACTCAGAATACAGGCAGGAACTGGTCAACATGTTCTTGAATGTACTCTGAGCAACACCCCAGCAGTGTGTGTTATGATGGATTGAGATCTGTTTTGGATCCTGGTGTAAGTTTGCTTCATAAATTAAGGCAAATAGTTTTCATTCCCATGGTTTTCCTTTTTATTATGAGAAGGGATTAGTAATTATGCAAAACCTGTTAAGTTACCAGTGCTGAAAAACAATGAGATCAGCTATATGTAAATAGAGAAAGGAAGCATCCTTTAATAGCGCAGAGCACAAATTGTTACTATTTTAAATTCCATCCTAAAAACTAAGGAAAAGACATGCTTATGGCTTCATAACTGACTGAAGTAGATCTGAATTTCATTCTGTGTACCCTGCTAGATGTTTATTCTGCAGGCAGTGTAGATTTCAGCTTGTTTCTTCCTAATGGTTTTCACATATGTATGAGTTATGCAGGTTTTGCTACCTGTGTGTGCCAGCTGTGGAGTGGCTCTAAAATGTGATACAATGGGCTGAATAAAGTGACACGCCCCTGATTCACCTTGATTTATGGAATGTAGCAGGTGTGGTAAAACACAGGCCTATAAAAGAGGGAAAAAAAACAACTCCAGGTGAGCTAGATAAGAATTCTTGCAGCTACTCACGTGTTAAGTATCAAGTTCACGTCAAGGTCTTTGTGTATTTTTTTTTCTCTTAGTCTCCTTTTGGTTACACAAATTCAGCTTTGTGAATATGCACATGACAGCTGGTCATGTGGAGGAGGGACATGTCCCTTATGAACTACTTTGTTGTATTGCTTTAAAAATATTTGTTACACAGAGTGAACTAGAGCTCCAGGGAATGCATAACAGGGCAGATGCAATATTTTCACCAATTTCATCAAGTTACAATTGAGTTCTTGTTAAAAACTTTATGCACAGATGCAGACAAATTTTAAGCATCGAGGCTCTTTTGCCAACCTACTTTTGCAGCATAATCACTCAACTCTTCCGTCCTAAAAGGTGTGAGTAATCTCTTGTTTACCCTTGCCCACGTGCTTTGAAAACCATTTGCAGTATTCACTTATTCATGAGCCGAACCTAATGTGGTGTGCCCAGTTTGACACATCATACAGGCAGCACACCAAAGCAGCTCTGGATTCTGATCTAGTCTAGCCAATATGTATCTAATGTGTTTAATACAGCTCTTGGTTCCATTTAGTGTTGGCCTACAAGAAATGGGTGAGTTACACGTATACTTACATTAAGAGGAGTAAAACTGGGCACTACTGAGATGTTTGCCTTTCTTCACCTCGATCTCTGTTGTATTTCAGCCCACGTTTGCCTGTAGAGGCTGCAGTTCTAAGCACTAGGTCCTGCCAGAAGCTGTACAGATTTACTGCGGGAGTATAACTGAGCATTTGCAGCTCAAAAACCATTAGTCAATGCCAGGAAGTAAAGGGTAGGCAACCTCAAAATATTGTCAGTGGTTGCTAGGTTTAGTAAAACAGTTACTTTCTGGCTGGGAAATCATACCCTCTAGTTGGCAGGGTTGTAGAGGTGAAGCAACTCTGAATTTATTTCGATTAATTAAATTTGGGGTTAAATTTGGATTAATTTAATTTGGATTGTTCAGCCTGGAGAAGAGAAGGCTTAGGGGTGACATAACTGTGGCCTCCCAGCATCTGAAGGGAGCCTACAGGAAGGATGGAGAGGGACTTTTTACAAGAGCACTGTACTAGTTTGGAAGCAAACCAGTGAGAGACTCCAAGTCAGAAATACAATTTAATAGGAAAAATAAAATGAATGCAATAGTACAAAGAAAACCCACTGACAGAGTCAGAATACAACCCGACCCCCTGTCAGTTAGGGTGTTGTTCGTAGTGCAATTAAATGGTGGCTGTTGTCCTCCTGGAGTGATGGTTCTATTGAAGCAGTGATCCTGTAGAAGGGTCTGGTCTCCCTCTGAAGGTCCAGTAGTGGTGTAGAAGGGTCTGGTCTTCCTCTGGGAATCCAGTGGAAAAAGGCTGTTTGTGGTGTTCGAAATCTCAGATTATATCCAGGATGGAATGCTTGCTTCCTCCCTCTGGGCAGAGCATCTCACAATGGGACGATGTAATTTTATCAGTCATGTGGTGAGACTGGATGACCCATGAACAGAAGATATCCCCCTGGAGGGAGGATGGGTCATGGGAGAGATAAAGAACTCTGCCCCACCTGGTTTCAATACCTGGCCCATGAACAGAAGATATCCCTGGAGTTTATCAGGGAGGAGTCATGAAGGAGATGAAGGAACACTCTCCCACCGGTTTTAACATCCTATGAAGATGGTGATAGAATACAGAGTTTTGGGCACATCTTACATTGTAACCTAGGACAAGCATGCAGTGACAAGAGGGAATGGCTTCAAACTGAAAGATACCGGGTTTGGATTGGATACTAGGAAAAAAATTCCTCCCTGTGAGGGTGGTGAGGCCCTGGCACAGGTGGCCCAGAGAAGCTGTGGCTGCTCCATCCCTGGAAATATTCAAGGCCAGGTTGAACAGGGCTTGGAGCAGCCTGGTCTGGTGGAAGGTGTCCCTGCCCATAGCAGGGGGTTGGAGGGACACGGTCTTTAAGGTCCCTTCCAACCCAAGCCATTCTATGATTCCATGAAAACTTGATGCTGCATGTGAATAGCTCAGCTACTTGTATGGAGCGCTTTCTTAGGGACATTTTAATTATTTAATCTTGAACAAGAAAATTTCTTGTAATTTCAGTTTTGTTCTTAATTTTACCACATGACAGAGATCTCTGTCACCATTTTTGCTCAGTAGCTTTTTAAATCTGTCTTTTAACCTGTTGTTTACTGTGTTTCGATGCATCTTTATAAAATTGAGATGAAAAAAATTAGATGTTTCATGAAACCATAAAAGAGCTAGGTGACTAACAGCTGTTAAACTTTATTAGACCTTAATATTTTAGTGCCCGTTTAATCCGAAGCATTGCTTGTATATGGAAGCTATAAACAAAAAGGGCTCTTAACCTTGCTGTTTCTCAAACTGTGTGGAAGGAGATCCCTAAGGCTGCATGACAGGGTAACTGTGGTGTCTCTGCCTTCTCTATTTCAGTTACCAAAGCCTCCACTACAAACAGGCTTGAAACTGGGTTGCTGAGCTTTTCAAGGGTGCTTAGTTTCAGAGATAAACAAGGCTGTTGAAATTATGCCAGATTTTAAAGGCAAACAAAAATGTTTTTCTTGGAGCCGTTGGGCAGATAAAAAGTTGGTATTTCTTAGGCTCTCAGGTATTCCAGTGGAGTTTCTGACCACGGACTTGAAGACCAAACCAAGTAAGGTTTTACAAAATGAACTGGAAGACCAAAAATAAAGCACTTTGAAACATCCAAACTGGGAATAATTGACCCTGCAGCAGGTAAAGCAGGATTTCAAATGTGTGCTGACAATGAGTCCTGGTATTTTTAACAACTAAAAGCTGTTGATAACATGCGAACTGGGTGTCCTGGGCAAGTTTTCTGTTGTTTGTCTAGTTCCTAGTGGAGAAGTGTCTGTCATATGCAGAGTGAAATTTATGGATATGTTGGCTTTAAATACACCTTTTGTGCAGCCAGCAGCAAAGGAAAATCTGACTGAAGGTTAATCACCATTACTACAGTGGGGTCCTGGATTCATGAACCAGCCCCTCAAGAATGCAGAATCCAGGTCAGTGTTAGCAGAACAACAAATGTATTTCTGCATGCCTGCTTCAAGGATGTGCTGACTCCTGTGTGAAATGTGTCATCATCAATGTCTTCTACCAAACCACTGTCTTCTGAAATGGCTCTTTGGTGTGTTTGTTTTCTTTACTGCAGCACAAATAGAGTACAGATAAAGGAATAAAATGTGAGATAAAGTCTTGACTTCGTGCTGTTTAGTGCAAGATTGGCAGTGGATAGAGGATTACTGTTGATGAACTGTGTAGAGAGGAGGTGATGCTAACAAGAAAAGTAAAAGCTGAGGATGGAAATGGTGCAAGAGTTTGTGGTTGATTTCTTCCAGGTACTGAGTGCAGCCAGGAGTGAAAACAAAGTGGTATGAATTTATTGCAAGTCCCTTGTAATATGTCTGTAAACCATGACCAGTCTGTCTCCTGGAGCCCACAGTGTAGTTTTGATAATATCCTTGAACTACATGTTGCAAAGCTTTGGAAATTTTGGAGCTTTATGAAGGAAAAAAATTGTTGGGTTTTTTTTGTAAAGCAAACATCCTGAATAGCCAGGAATGTTCATGATTTTTCATTGAGTTCACTTAAGTGCAAATGAAGGGTCTGATCCCACAGGATGCCAGGATCCCTCAGTTTCTGAGGGATGCTAAACTTTGTTTACCATCATTCAGTTTCAGGTTCAGCTGTTTCCAAGAATTTTGCGTGTTTTTTTTAACTGTTCTTTTTCTTTTTTTTTTTCCATCTCTTCTGTCTAGAAAAACCTACTTTAGAGCAAGCAACTGAAGGACCTCAATTTTTTAGATTATGAAGAAAGATTTACAGTCTCTTTGCTTAAAGTGTGCAAGTATCTTCATGGAGAACAAATAAAATTGAAAGACTCTTTTAATTAAAGCACTAAAATCATAGCAATATAGCAATATCAAACTAGGAATTACTTGAGAAATTCCAGTAGAAACAGGTTGCTATTTCTAAACAGGGCTGTGAACCTGTGAACCACTGAAGCTATTTGTGGCACTAATGGATGAGTTGAAATTTACAATATTGGGGAATGTCTAGAATATGTGCAAGTTATTGCTTCAATAAAGGTGTAGTCAGATAAAAGTCTTGGGAACCTGTACTAAATGGTGTAATGTGGGGGTTTGCCTCTAATTCCTAATCTCTGAGAATATGTGAGGTATGCTGCTTAAGGGTCTGATATTCTTGTTGCTCTTCCTTCTTCCCACCCTTCTCTTCCACTCTGGAGGCAAGGGATAACTGACTTTAGCAATGCAGGGATTTCTTTACAAGTCAGTCTTCTGCTTGTCATTTTAAAATAAGTGCAAGATGGAGGTGCTGATTTCTGTTGGGGTTTCAGGGTGAACAGCTGAAGTTTCAGTAGTAGCTTCAGCAGCCTGAGTGTGCCAGAGCCCTTATCCTTCAGATAAATCAAGTTGCTCTAAGCAAGCAACTTAAATATCAGTAAATGTCTCTGTGTGTTTGGGCTGCTGAACTGAGCTCTGTGTGTCTCTGCAGAGTGAACCAGGCAGTTATCTAGGTTCCTAGCCTGAGTCTTGATGTCCATTTGTGGGCTACTACACGTAGGTGAATACTGGCCTTGCTGTCTAAACAGACATATCTATTGTAGGGAGCTCTGATGACTGGGCTGTATTAAAGACCATCTTCATCTCCTTTTGATATAATTATTTCCATCTCTTTTAATGGTATATTTTGAGGGGCTCATCACTGTCAACTGGACTGTAGAAAAAATCAGTGATTTGCTTATTCCAGGTGCTGAACACTGACAAAACTGTAACTTGTGTCTAAGTATGCTAACTGGACTGGTAGTCATGTTGATTCTGTTATGTCCTGCATTAAGGAAGAATAAGGTTAGAGTAACACCAGAAATTCAGTCATGAAGTCAAAAATGAACCTTGCAAATGAGGAATTCTATTGCTCATGTTCTTTGTCCTTTTATGAATTTTTCTGCTCATGGTTTTTGTGCTTCTTTGTGTTTCTGCAAAGCCGGTAACCAGCATTACCAATGGCTCACGTGGGTGCGGATGATCAGTGACACAATCTGGATTACAGAATTAGCAGTGGGAAGTATTGCGTTACTAACTTCCACATTAACTCAACACTTTCTAGGTTTGGGAACAGAGGAATTTAGGGAGTGGATTAAATTGGTGATCTCTGTTTTGCAATCTTGCATCCTCATGGCCTTGGGGCTGTGGCTGTTTCTCAGAGGGCTTTAGTTGTGCTGAGACCTTTTTTTGCTCTCCTGTCGCATACAACCTCTTCCCTCTCACTTCTGTGCAGGAGAGAAGTCCTATTTCACTGGACACTGAATGATACTTTTCTTCTCTCTTGGAGGGCGGCAGAAGAAAGAAGAATTTGGGTAACTCACAATAAAGAAACCCACATCAACTGTATTTACTTATTTTAAAATAATACCTTATGCTCTTCTTGTTTTACTTGTGATATTTTAAATCCTCCAGCAGGTGCTGCTGCATCCTGCAAATGTCATCTTCAAGAAGGGAAAAAAAAAAGTCATGAACTGAACTACAACTGGACTTTGTTCTTTGTTTTGTGTCACGAATATTTCTGTGTTCTCTTTTTTCCTCAAACTGCTTGCCAGCCGAGTTACTAAGGAGGGAGTTTTTATGATTCCAGTGAGTTTAATCCTGCAACCACTCTGTAAGAAGAGGTTGAAGATCAGTGGGAGTTGCTGATCAAAGTCACACTCAGAGCAAGTTGAAAAGACCTAGGCAGAAATACATTTGTCTTTCTACAAAATATGAAGAAATCTGGGTGTTTTCTGAGAAATGAAAAGTAGTCCTAAAAGAAATTGAACTTTCCAGCTGTTTTATTGCTTTTCTCAAGTTTCTTGAACTTCGGTAATTTAGGTTCATGATTTTAAATCAGTCTTCTCATTAGCCTTGGACTTGAGTGCTAGAAGTTTGCCATACAGATTGCACAGCACACATTTCAGAATCTCTGGTTAGGATTTACACGTGAGGAATTGTGCTCAGTTACATACAGGAGATGTGCTCTATCCTGTTTGCTGATGGACCACGTGTGCCAGGCAGAAATGTGTGGGTAGGAAGAGTTGAGATTAGGCCTTGGTAATGGGTAACATAATCTTGAAGTCCTTGAGTTGCATCAGGCCTTGTGAGCTAAGAGATCTCGTTGGTCTCTGATATTTACCTGCATCTTTGTACTGTACAATCACAGTGATTAAACTTGGTTGCAACTATGATCATGGCACTTTTCAGGTTATCTAGGAGCCCTCAGTTTAATAAGATGAAATATTGGTTTGCTTTTGATATTTAACCTTAATAGTGTTCTAAACTGTTCAATCTAAGAGTAATGGCAGTTAACTACAGTCATAAATCCCAGGCAGGCAACACCTGCTACTCTACCCTGTGAAACAGCTTTTGTTCCCTTCTTGTTCTGTCTGGGGTGGCTGGAATTAGCATCTTTCTCTACCACTTCTCTTCTTTATGGCTTTAAGAAATCCAACCTGGCTGTGGCAGTTACCTCTCAGGAAGTTACAAGGATAGGTCAAGAGGAAAACACCTTCACTTTCCTTTTGGCTCAATCCCAAAAGATTAAATATAGTTAGTTTATAAGAATTCTTGTAATAATCTTTGTAATGCAGATGCAGTAAACATAGAGATAAAAAATTTTAGTCAATAAGGCCTGAAGTTCTCATGACTTAAATAAATTGGTAACTTTATAATAATTTGGTAAATCCAGGTTTGGATCTTACGGGAGTTTCAGCTCTGTTGATTTCAGTTGCTCTGGAATGTGTATCTGTGTCTAGGAGGGCAGTTAATTTTATGCTAAAGCTGGCAGTATTCATCCCCTTTAGATTCTGAGCAGTTTGGTGTGTCTCTCCATTCACTAGAGAAAAGGAACTGTATACACAAGGTGGCAAACTAGATTTCTGCAGTATATGTCTTATGACATGGAGATACATAACCTAAATGTGATTATAATTAATTGATGCATTATGTATATGTAATCCTGATTAACTTATTCAGTGCTTTCTTTTCCTGTATTCCCAGGGCAGCTCATGAGACCTCTTACAGTTTTGGCCCCAGTATATAGTTGAGAGGAGAAAAATGCCAAATGTGAAGTGTGTGGTCCCAAAAGTGAATGAGTGGCAATGCTGGAAACAGTTAAAATTTACAACTTTATAATTTTTTTAAATGTATTTTTTTAATAAATGATTGTCAGTTGTTGATGATGTTCAAAGTAACCACTAAAATGTTGCAGATGATTGCTTGTATTATTGAGGCAGTTTGACCTTGCTTTTCCTTGAAGTTTTTGTGTGCTGAAAATGAGTAAGTAGGTGAAGTCTACATTTCTACCTCTTCACATAAATAAGATTTCCAGTAGAACTATTTTTGACTTCCTATGTAAGAATACTTATATTTTACTGTAGTTTTCTAGTACTAATAGGTTCTTCAGCTGTTTTTTGCTATGCTTAGCCAGGCAACATCTCAAAGAACTGATTACAGCTCCTGAGATACAGTTCCCAGGAGTCAGATCGACAAAGGGTTAAAAGTGAGACAGCCTTTTACTTCGTGGAAGTGCAGTTGTTGATTCAAGGCTCTCAGTAAATGATTGTTGGAGATCTGCCATGTGTAGCTGAGCATTCAGAAAGTACAACACAGATTCTGCTTCCTCCTGAGGAGCCTTGTCTGTCAACATCTCGCTTTAATTGTAGTCTGGGAAGGTACCAGCAGGCAGGCAAAACTCACCAGCCAACAGCCATGGAAGATCCAGTCTTTACTGACATCAGTCAAAATGCTAATGACACCACTGTCTCTAAGGTTTCAGATTCTGAGGAAGATAGAGGGGGTGATCTTTCTGATCATGTCCGTGAAGATTCAGCATCCCCTTTTTCCATCGCTAATATCCCAGAAAACACGGATGGTAGTCAAAAGAACTCAGAAGATAGCTGTAATGATTCTGTGGCCTCTCAGCATGGAAGTGATGGAGAAGATGATTCTTCATCTCACCATGGTGCTGAAGAAGACCACCCACAGCAGCAGATGGATCTGATGAGCCCAACTCAGGAAGATAAAGACGTAGAGGGCACAATGTTTGAGAGTAACCTGCATTTTCCTCCAGATTTCCAGTTTCGTCAGAGACAGAGCACTTTTACCAACTCTTCAACTTCCCTCAAGTGTCCCCTTAGCAATAACTTTGGAGAAACTAACACCTTTCAGGAAGATTTTGAGATTTCCATTTTTGTAAAGGTAAGAACCCAGGCGCTTCTAAGCATACCCTAGTTTTAAACCCCAAATCAATGTGTGTGTCCTCCTAATCAGTCAAATACAGCTACCTACTGCTTTGCTCCCAACTCAGCTGCAGGGAGCCAATCCCTTCACTTACCTCTTGCATCTTTAAGCAGAGAAAGAGGTGATTTGTGTTGTGTGGAGGTGGCTGGGATTTCTTCATTTCAGGTAGAAGTATGATGCAAGTATTCTGACTGTTGCTGCAATTCATTTATTCTGTGAAATCTCCCTGCTGTTACAGCTAGGCTGCTACTATTTAGCTGAGCTAGTCCAGCTATTCCTGCATTTCACTATCTAGTAGCTGAGAGGTCAAAAGTAATAGTTACGAATGCTATGAAGAAAACTGAATATATAGTTTAAATAATGCTCATCCCTGAAAGAAGTCGTTCTTTTATTTCTTTCAATATTTAGATTTAGGTATTTCTGTGACAATTTCAACATGTATTTTCATTAATTTCCAGTTAGGTATAAATTACTGAGGGGGCTTTCACACCTTCTCTAACCTTATAAAGTATTACTTAGGTTTCAAAACCTAAGTAAAGAGAAGTCTCATGAAGTCTGTCACTTTTCAGCATAAATAATATTATCCAAATCTGTTTCTCAGTTACATGGGGGCTTTTGGAAGCAGGAGAAGAGATTTTGTCACGACACACAATGAGAAGTATTTTCAGCAGTCATTATTTGGTTAAATGACTCCCTGAAACAGCACCTGTCCTATTTCTGTGACTGGATTATGGTCATTGCTAAAAATATGTTGATTATATGGTCAAAGTAAGAGCTATGGCATTAGTTCTAGTTTATATTTCTGCATGTAGTCCTGTGTGTATGTTAAAAGTTGCAGCAATTGAGTACATTTTGTTTGTTAGCAACTCCATGGTGCTAGCAACCGGAGAGCTGTATCTTGGCTTAAAATCATCTCTTTAATTTCGTTATTCTTTCACATTCCTCCTATTTCAAAATAACGATGTCTTCTTTTTCTGTGGATAAAATACGAAATGTGTGCTCCCATTCAAGCAGAGTTGTTTGGGTTAATTTGAAAAAGTGAGAAGAGAGGCATTTTGAACAGAACTGTAACGGACTTTTCCTTGCTTTTGTTGTGCAGAGTAGTTGATTGTCCCATAAAGGTTCTTATCAGCTAGTCCAGAGAGAAAGGTAAACTGTGCTCTCTTCACTTGCCAAACGTAAGTGCCTGGTGTCTTTGAGATGTCCTTGAGCCCCAAGATATCCCTGCCTGGCTGAAAGGTTGAGACATGAGGCTCTCAGGTGATCCACGCTGTGATTCCACTGGGCAGGGCACTGGATACTGCTGGGTGGGTGGCTGAACTGAACTCCTGTGATGTGTTTTATTTTTTGAGAAACTGATGATATTTAGTTTTTGGCTTTTTGCTTTTCTGTCTTTCTGGTATCAAAGTAATAAAGCACTAACTCCATGGAGTGCAGATCCAGCTTTGCTCTCTTTAATTATCTAGATAGCAAAAGTCAGCCTGTAAAATGGAAGGTCATAGAATAATATATAACAAGGGTAGTGAAATGCCTGAGGGCTGTGATTTCTTGCACATGGAACCAATATCTCAGTTTTGTCAATAAATATTACTCATAGACGGTTGCTTTCTCACATGTTCTCTAGTCCACCTGAGGCTAGTGTTGCTCTGAAATTGTATTCATCTGGGTTTGCACTTTTCTGCAGACACTAACAGTGATAGCAGGACCTTGTGCTGTGGGACAATAGTGGTCATGACACTTCTGCCACTATTTATTCCTTCCTTTGTTTGTAGCACTAATAAATCTCTGTGAATGACTAAAAACACGAGTGTCAGAGGAATGGACACCAGAGAAAAGTGGGAAAATTAACTCACAGTATAACTGGATGGATAATCTTTACAGTAGCCCATTCATTAGACACCAAGAAAATGTTTACATAGCTTTAACTAATTTTTCACCGATTATCAGTACTTGGTAACTATGTCATGTCAGTGGACTATTTCAGAATGTGCCATAAGGTAAAAAAGGAATTCCCTGTGCCTTTAACAGCAGAATGCAGCATGTACCAACATGAATCTGTTTGTGTGAATCTAGCACGTCCAGGCTTGTCACAGCCACCTTAATGCCCTTTCAATAACACTGTAATTTCTTCAAACAAAAGCCTTTGCAATTTGAACAGAAATATGACTGGCACACAGGCTGTGTTACTGAGTGCACAGGACAGCCTGACCTAATCATAGCTCCAAGGTCCAGCCTTCTCACCTGTACACTGTATTTTCCTGTTGAGCAGCATGTTTGTTCTGAAGGTTTAGGTTTCTTTGAAATTTTTAACTTTTTTGTTTTCCTGAAGCTTGAGTTGTTATTTAAAGGCTAGTCCTCCAATATTCTTTTCAAAAGAAAATTATTGCCCTTCTGTTTTTTTGATGACCTGAGACTGACTGCAGATTATACCTTCTCTGTACTCGTTTGTGCCATAGGAACACAGTTCCCAAAAGAAGGATGGTAATTCTTTACCCTAAGCAATAAACACCTTTTGTTAGGCAAAAATACCAACGTACAGTGGTTTATCATCATCAACCTGCACCTGTTGTACCACTGCACTGGAGTAACAGAGTTATGGATGCTGGAGACCATCTCTGGAGATCATCTGGTCCAACCCCATACTCAAAGTAGGATCACCTACAACAGCTTGCTCAGGGTCATGACTGGTTTTCAATATTACCAAAGATGAAGAAACCACAGCTTCTCTATGCAACCATTCTAATGTCCTACCCTCATGGTAAAACTATATTTTAAATGTTTTGTGTATCTCAATTTGTGCCTGTTGCCTCCTATTCTTTTAGGGGGTACCAGTGCTTATATTGAAGAATCAGAACCTAAGCATTTAGCTGTTTCTGTATGGAATTATGGTATCCTTTCATAAGATTTCATTAAGTCAGGACCTGGAAAAGAAAGGAGATTTTTGGTTTTTCCCACAAGATGCTTGCCCACTCCCTCATTCGAAGTGCTGAGTCCTGCACTTGGGTCACAACAAACCCTGCAGTGCTGCAGGCTGGGACAAGAGTGGCTGGAAAGCTGGAAAAGGACCTGGGGGTGCTGGTGACAGCGGCTGAACATGAGCCAGATGTGCCCAGGTGGCCAAGAACGCCAATGGCACCTGGGCCGTACCAGGAATAGTGTGGCAGCAGGACCAGGGCAGTGATGTCCCCCTGTCCTGGGCACTGCTGAGGCCACACCTCAAATCCTGGGTTCAATTCTGGGCCCCTCAGGACAAAAAAGACATTGAGGGGCTGGAGCGTGTCCAGGGAAGGGAGCAGAGCTGGGGGAGGGTCTGGAGCACAAGTGTGATGGGGAGCAGCTGAGGGAGCTGGGGGGGCTCTTGCTTTCCAAACTCTCTGAAAGGAGGGTGGAGCCAGGTGGGGGTCAGGCTCTGCTCCCGGGGAACAAGTGACAGGACAAGAGGAAATTGCTCAAGTTGTACCAAGGGAGGTTTACACTGGATATTAGGAATTTTATTTTTTTCTTGTGGGGAGGGTTGTCAGGCATTGGAACAGGCTGCTCAGGGAAGTGGAGTCACCATTCCTGGACATCCAAGAACATGTGAATGTGGCATTTGAGGACATGGTTTATGGTGAACATGGTAGTGCTGCTGGGTTGACAATTGGACTTGATGATCTTAAAGGTCTTTTCCAACCTCAACAGTTCTGTGATTACGTAGTTCTATGATTTCCAGGTCAGGAATGTCTGAAGGCTCTAACTTGGTGACACAACCCTGTGCTAGTTCCTTACTGACACCCCAAATTGAGCTGAACTGTTGTGAATGACAGACCATGTTCCTCACAGGGACAGTGAAACTCACCATTGTATCACTGGAAAAATCACGCTTCTTCCTACTGAGTTGGCTTTTCTCTTGTTTTATGGAGCATTCTGGTATCTGTTGAGAAAAGTCTGTTTAGGAATATGTATTAATGGTTCAGAACATGAAGTCACAGGACAAATCTAATTTTAAGCATGTATAATTTGAAGAGAACAGAAGCACATGGGTGTCCAATCAGAACTTAGTGGTTAAACTGGTGTTTTGCTGAGCAGAACTGAGCATTTCTTACTACACTGATAATCTACAGAGTAAAACAACTGTATTTTCAATTTTGGGCTGTAAGATAATTGTAAGCATAACTGGGTGTCCAGGTACCTTCCAGCAATGGAAACCAGTTACTCTTCTAATTGACTCCAATGCAGCACATAAGGCTGGTGTTATGCCGTATGTTCTCCACCAAGGTTTGCAGGTAGTAAGGTAAATTTAGGCTGAAGCCCGATGGCAGGTGTAAATCTCCATATGTACACAAAATTATAGTAGTTTGGCTTTTAATGACATTTAAGCCTTTGAAAATATTTTTAATAATAAATCTAACAGAAGTAAGCAAATATTGTTTTGGTCTTACGAATAAGCTTAGAAAAAGTTTGAATGATTCATAATCTGCCTTTTAAATAGTGTCAACTGAGCAACCTGAGCAAGGAAAAGATCCAAGAACTATTTTCAGAGTTTTCCAGTCTTGGCAGATTTACAGACCAAGATGCTGAAGTTGACATGTACACAGCAGGAAATGACTCATGGGGAGCCAATATCCTACCATGATACCTGTTTTGATAATTAAAATGAAATTAATGGTTGTTTATTCCTGCAAATAGTCCTGAGATACCTTACAAGTACAATTAAATATAGAAATACAAGTCTGGAAAATCAAGTGATGTGTCCTCCTGCTCTCAGTCTTATCTAGACTATCCCTAACAGATGCTTCTTTGGGATCATTCAGTGTTGCCAATTCAGCACCTATACCAATTAATCTCTGTCAATGCTTAATTATTATCCTGAGACAAACATTTTCCTTTATTAAAATTCTGTTGCTCTGAATTATGCTGTTTTTCTTTTTAATAGACAAGACCTTTATGTATATAGAAGACTCAGACCAAATTTCCTTCAGTCTTTGCTTTCTCTCAGTGAAACAAATTCAGTTACTTTCAAGCTTGAGTCATCATTTCTAAATATTGAGTGGTTTGGTGTGTTATGGCTTGGTTTTTGTTTGTTTTAGGTTGTTTTTTTTACCTTTTCCAGTCTCTCTCCAGTTAATTTATGTAATTCTTAAGCTGCAGTTTGGAGGTAGAGGTAGTGCAAATAGCAGTGCCAATGAAAATTACTACAACAAGTGCCTCTTTAATTCATCGTCTATCCAACTGTCTAGTCACTTTATCTGCTGTATTCTAACATATTTTTGAATCCTTTAACATTTATATGGTTCCCTAGCCCTGGTGTTTTCCCCAAAAATGCTTCAGTGACAGTCTCAACCATTTGTGACTTGCCCATTTGCAAGCAGGTGTAATGCAGTAGTACTGCACAGTTTGCAGCTGCCATTTGACTTGTAGAGCGTTAGTTTTCTCTTCTGTGAGAATTTAGGGTTTTCTTAGTGGTGTGGTCAGCCTGGTTTTGGAGTCAGAGAACTGCTCTGACAAAAATCCAGTCTGAAGGACACCCTCTCCAGTGCTTTTGCTCTGCTCAGAAAACACGGATACAACTTTAACACCTCCACACCACTGTGCAGACCCAGCGTGGCTTTATAGCACCCTCCTCCACCCTGTCATGTACAGCAGACTGGTAATCTCTTAAGATTTAACATATAAACCTAATAGCTCCTAACTCTTATTTCTGAGGAGGGAAACTGTGTTGTGGGTCTCTTCACAGCTGGATTTATGCCTATCCGAATTACTCTCTGTGAGCGTGTGTGTGTGTGTGTGTGTGAAGATTAGTGACGGCCGTTCTGTTACAGATAACACCCAGTCCCCCGACTATCAGTCACGAGCAGAACGTGTGTTTTAGCAGCAGGGAGAGCAATTTGCCTAATCTTTCGGATACAAGGGATAAAAGGTCTTGCTTCCAACTCTGCCTGAGTCTGTGGCTCACTCAGGCACCCGCAGAAAGGTCCGTGAATCGATTTTGAGCTGGCGCTCCCGTGCCCCGCTCAGCACACGGCTCCAGCCACAGCGGTGTCCGGGCACAGCGCAGTAGCGTGGCAACAGCTTCAAAATACAGACCTGTGTTATCGAGGAAACTGCCCCTGCACGGTGATCGCAGCAATGGCAAACACAGTGTAAATAACGTAGGCCACACTAAGTGAAAATTAAAACAGGATTTATTTACTCATTTATTTTTCTTCATATGTTTCATCTTGTGACACCCTCTTTGACGTTCTGAAAACAAGGCTCTTATCCCAGCATGGACTGGTTTTTTCTTTTGGAACATCTCAGCACCTACATTTTTGGAGGGAAAAATGTTTGGATTCGTTTATTGATTATTTCTTTGCTGGCACTGAAAACTTATCTGTATAGCAGTACTGTCACCTGTTACATTGATCCTGTCCAAAGCAGAGCGATTTGTATTATTTCTAATTGGTTATTTCAGAAGTACCTAAAGAGCAGCTCTACTGAGACTAATATTTTACAAACACAAAATAATGCACAATCCCTGCAGAGCAACAGGTGATGATATATGTCAATTATTTTGGAGTCTGCAAGAGGAAAGCAGCTTTTCTGCCCTGCTCTTTGTTTTCTTTAGATATCAAGGGTTGGATTTGGCTCATACAACTGAAGGTGTGTCTGTAAGCCATTAACTACACCTCTGCAGGATGTGTAGGCCCTTTTTTGCAACAAAAAGCTATCTGAAATAGCACAATGGGATGCTAATTCCTGTGGCCAAGTGCAGGCACCACCTGTAGGGTGAGGTTACTGATTAGGTAGACTCTGTTTATTGTATGGATCGGAGCCTAATTCAGTTTTCCAACCACAGGCATTCCATGCTGGTTGAGATGTCTAAAGGCTTTTTTCTGGCCTCCAGCTGCCTCTGCAGGCCATGGGTGTCCCATAGATCCTGTCTCATATATGTTTACAGATTTCCTCAGCTATCCTATCAAATGCTGCTGGCTATCTAGGTTTAGGCAACTGCATCAAGTCATAAACTTTCACTGAAAACAATGGCATGGTCACCTAAAGTTAAATAAACTGAATGCACCAGTGACAGTTTAAATGCAGATCTTAGATGACAGGATTAGATTAGGAGTGAATTCTGGTAATGGACATCTGGAAACAAACTTTGGATTTATTAATTTTTTTTCCAAGGCTGTTTAATTTCCCTTTTTGTTTCAGTGTCCACACTCAGCAACAACTGATGTGCAATAGTGATCAAACATGGTGATGTTGGGTACTTCTGCTGTTCACTGTACAGTCTAAATTAACTAGATAAAATAATCTAATACATTTTAGCATCTTTCCAAGACTGAGAACCAGCACTCTTCCTTTAACTTCAGTCAACTTTTATCTGTTTTTTTTAACAGCGATCCCATATATGTGCCTTTCAACTGTATTTGGCTTAGAATTACTTTTCATTTCAGACATCACAGTAGAAGAGCCAACTGAACATACTAGATTTGAATTCCTAGGTACTGCTTCAAAAACAGCTTAAGATTTTAACTGTGAAAAGAAAAATTGTTTGTTTCTTTGGGTCATAAGACCCGGTATTGGAAGGAAATTTTCCACTGTTCTGCCACTGTATTTACTGGTTCACTTAGAAATATTTTCAGTGTCCTCTCATACCCTTGGTTGTGGCTGAAAAGAGACACATAAATATTTTTCTGTATTGGTGGCAATTTAAAAAATATTTACTGCTTAATGAGAAATGTTATGAACCTTTATGAAACTGCCCTCTGTGGAGAAGAAAAAAAAGGAGGAAGCGTGTCACTGTAAAATGAGTCATTGATTTGTCATCTGCAGGTATGATTTTTCTATTTAGATCTCTCGATGATCTTTTTCATATCAATTAATGAAACAATTGTAGTTTAATTTTTTACTGTTGGTATGTCTCTGATAATGTAAGATATCCGTGACATTCATGACGTTACAATGATGTGATCAGGGATAGATGAGAAGGGAAGTGGTCAGTGCAGAGGTCTAGTTTCAGTATATCCAGCAGTCTTTGAAACCAGGTTTTCGATTCACAAGTTGATTGATTTTCTGTTGCAGTCTCCATACAGGTGTTAATGAAGTAAAACTCAAGAACACATTTTCTGAAAGAAAACCATTATCTTTCTGCTTACATGTTTATAAAAGATGAGGCACAGAAAAGTAGAAATCTGCACACCGACCAAGATGGTTTCTTTGGGGATTCTAGGTAATCCGAAAAAGAATTCATGGGACGGGATGTGACTTTTTGGGACATGAAATCGAGTGTTCTGTTTCAGACAACCTCATCATGTAATACTTCATTCATAAAGTGATCAAGGTCTATTTAGGAACTATTACTATTATTATTCATTTTGGAAATGTGTTTCAGAAGGTCACTGCTCTGAAGGTTTGACACTTTAATTTCCAAATTACCTTTGTTCATGTGCAGGTAAAACATCCTTGCGCTTGTGCCAGCACAGTCCATTAGCATTCATTCATGCATTTAGGTCTTTTTAAAATCAGTTTAGGCTTAGACAACCTCAGATATTTTGAGGCTAAACCAGCCAATCCTTTTTGTCTCCATTTCTACCAGTTATCATAGTAACCCCCTTCGGCCCATATTTTCTTTCCACAAAGGTGCCTTTTTTCTCACAGCTGCATTTTGTCTCAGGTTGCTTCTGCTTTTATAGCTAAACTAAACAAGCAGCAAAAAGATTCTTTTAATAACCTCCTGGTTTAAGATAGCTGCGATTGTTTAAGTAAACAAATTCTATTTGAGGTGAAATGTTTGTGTTACTGTGCTTTAGGAGATCTCAGCACTGTGCCCCTGCAGCTTGAGGGCTGGTTGAGAAGCGAATGGAAGGAGTGGGAATTTTGCATCTGAAAACAAAGGTGTTACTCACTCCTCTGACTTCTGCTCACATGTATATGTATAATTTTTGGATTTATTTTAAAATCTATTTGGTTAAACATCTGGCCAGGAGAAGTGTTTTATATTTGCGCTATATTTATCTTGGTCTATAAATATATATATCCTTAGCTGTAATACTGGTACTTTGGGTGGCCCCTCATTGCAAGAGTGTCTCTGTTAGCCAGAAATGGCCCGTGAGGTGCCCAAATAACACTGGCAAGTCCTCAGTAAACAGGAATACTAGAAGAAATAATTTAAACTTAGAAAGTTTTTATTTTTCTTAATGTCATCAGAAATTCTTCCTAATTTTAATATCTATTAGCTAGGAACTTTCCAGATGAGCACTGGGCAAAATAATTTAGGAATACTGATTTTCATATAGTAGACTTACTGACCTAACAGTCCTTATTTTAGCTTTTTTTTTTTCTTTGTTTTTTTAATATCACACTGTGATTCAGGCATGGCAGGTAACCTTTCTTGTACATTTCATGGACTTTTTTACAGGCCATCAAAAAGTACCATTAAAAGTGAAGACAGCACACATATCCCAGTTGTTAAAGAAAAGAAGTGCTGTAGCACACTGAATGCTGTGATGCTTATCCATGAAAAGTATAAACCTATTCTCTTATATCAAGACTTATATGCCTAATATTTAGCTACAAGAACTTTAATTCACATTTTTCTCACCATTTTAAATTAATTTCTCAATGCCCTAAGTTACTACAAGGTCATATTTCCATGAAAAGTTACTAAAAGAATATACCTGGATGAAGGTCCAGTATCAAAAATATGTTATACCCTGTGTGGCCTGTTTTGAAAAGGCATCAGTCTGTCTTCCCTTTCTTTGGTGAGCGTGTGGATTTATAAATAATCACAGTAAGTAGTTTCTAGTTGCACAGTACGTAGTTACCCGGTGACATAAAAAACACCACCTTTGTAAAAACACCGCAGATTGATTTATATGTATATCATACTGAACGACTGCACAGTTTATTGGACTTCATGAGGCACCTTAAATTCACAGATTTTCACCCAATATAGGCAGGATGCTTATCTGTTGAATCAGTAACTTCCTTATGGTCCTAACTCTTCACGTCCCTGGTGTGCTGGCGCCTTGCAGGAACCCTTATAAAGAACAGCCAACGTTCAGAGCAGCACATTCAGAGTCATTTGGCTCCTCCCTGTGAGATTGCTGCGAGTGAAGTTTGGCCGGAGCAGAGTTTCTCTGCGGCCCCGGGCGCGGATTGGCCCCGCACCCGCGGCTGATAACAGCTAAAAATAGCCCCGGTATAAAATGCCGGCCAGCAGCTCAGCCACCCTGGTATTCCCTCCTCGACTGCCAGCCAGGGAGGAGACCGTGCTCTCCAAGTCCCTGCAAGGATGTGACCAAAGAACACTCTGCTGCCTAATTCCACTTAACAATTAACTTGTCAAGACTGGACTGTGTGACTCATGGGGATGGTAACCAAGTACTGTTTATAAGACACAGATTGAAGGCCAGATTTTCCAAGCAGTTTTCCAAGCAGAGCGTGACAGGTGGGCTGGTGAAACGTCTTTGGAAGTGTGCCTATAGAATATTGTGTACAAGAATGTTTTATATATATTCACATAATCACCTGGATGGAGAGCCTACTCTGTGATGATGGAGTTCTGAACACTTGGGAAAACAAATGTATTTTCATTTGACAGTGGTTTGACTAAACTGGCATTGAGGAGTTCAGGAGTCTATTCTTAGCTTGCTGTTGATTCTGGGGAAATTGGGTCATTTCCTTGCATTTTTGTTCGCTTTCAAGCTTTTGTTTTAAGCTGTAGGCTGGGGGATCAGTGATTTCAGTGGCTGAGTGCATTTCAAGATAAGTCTTTGGGTGTCTGAAGTCCTTTGGATGAATAAAGAAGACACCAGTGTTGAAGAGCTCCCTTTTTAAAGTCTGGCAGAAGTTACACTGAGTTGAAAACAGGATGTAAAGAGGGAAAGAATTAGGAAGCATTAAAAATCAGTGGCACTATCAGCCCTACCAATAGTAAACTATTCCCACATGTATTACTTCCAGTGGCTCTGAGTCCTCCTCTTTGATTCTATGAAGCTTTGCACTATGAAGTTTGTATGTGTGGGTTCTCCTTCATTTTATTTACAGCACTTTAATTTTTTTCTGGTTTACAATAATACAGTGCAAGGTTTATAATATTTTGGGAGAGTGATAGATGACCTGGCTAACTTGCTTTCAGTTTTGATTCCATATACTTAATTGTCTGAAAAGGACTATCTTAGCTCTTAATTTGTTGTTTAATTGCTAGATCTCTCATGGCAAGTGAGATAATTACAGAGGGTCTTGGTTTGATAGTTCTGTAGCCTAAAGTCATCTTCTTCTGGTCAAGAGACCCACCATGGTCAGAGGTGATAGAAACTCCCTCACAGTGACTTCTATCCAGTCAAGATGCAGAGCTGAGTGGAGTCAAACCTCACAACACACCCAGCTTCATCCTCCTGAACTCTGCTTTTCCTCTCTGAAGGTCAGTTTTCTGCAGGAACCTGTAGTCAAGCCTTAACTGGAGCGTCTCTGTTTGCTGCTATCCTCTGCAGGGGAATTTAGGTTTTCTCTCAACATCGTGAGATACCTTTATATATATTCATTAATTAGTCTAGTATCAACTCTGACTTGTGGCTTGACTTGAAATGGGTAGAAGTTGCTAATAATGAGTAAAGGGGTCCATATCTCATTAGAACTTTTCTGAGTGATGTGGGTCTCACAGGAAAACTTAGTTCATTTTCTATAGAATTGTATCAGAGTTGTCACCAAGATCAGAGCAGTGAGAATACAAAGACAACCTGGGTTCTGACATTTTGGTGGTCTGTGAGGTTGCTCCCAGGTGTGGTAGCTGGTGACTTTCTTACAGAAGTGATACCTGCTACATATTCTGTGAAAATTTTGTGATTTCAGCAAGAGGTGACAAGTGTTTGGAAAATCTTTCATTTAAGAGGAAAAAAACCCCTTGTCTTTCTAGTAAGACTAGCCAGTATTCCCAGTTCTGACAGGCTTAAACAAGACACCACTGTTATATAGATTATGCTCAGTGCTGAATTTCACAAAAAAATTTACTTTTAGTCTTAAGCCAACCTCCTTTTTAAAGAATTGCCACCAACATCTTTCACTTAAGAATGTGGGACAGGTTCTGTGAAGTCCTAATGACCTGGGTTTGATGGTCACCAGCAAAAATCTGTTAATGTGAAAGTATTTGCAGAGGAGAGGTTGACATCTGTGCTTAACTAACCACCTTGCTTCAATTCTTTCTGGATGTCTGTATTAACTCTGCGGTGAAAAGGGCCCCCAAGCAAAAAAAAAACCAAAAACCCAGAAACTAAAAGGGAGTATCACCAAGTCAGCTTTAGATTCTGCAAGATGTTGAACTCTTACTGTGAAGTTCTTAGGAAGGAAAAAAAGAACAAAGAACGCACCATTCATTTCATAACAACTTGAGGTGATGCACTAAGGCAAGTGAGCTGGCAAACTTTCTGGAAACTTTATCACAGAAGAAGTACCAAAAGGTGAAATGAAAAATAAATGAAGGCAATTTATTAAGGAGAATGGAAAAGTTCTTCAGTTCACTGTGAGGGTCAAGGTCAGCCAGCTGCATTAACCCAGGCGAGCAGCACTGCCATTGACCGGAGGCATCACCACTGCAGAGGTTCAACTTTGCTGCCACAGAGGGATGTAAAGGTGTTGAGCCCTGCTATTTCACACTGATAAAGTGTGTGCTTTTCAGGGAGCAAAAATCCAGAGGCCCTTTTCTTAAGTCAAACAGTACACACACCACAGAGGATCCTGAAATCCACGGTGCAGATCTATGCGCATAACTGGCTGTGCAGGTACTGATGTCAGCATGTGAATCCATGGGGACTAGCCTGAGTCATGAGCAATTTCAAACTGGGCTTCTGAAGGCTTCACCTTTTAGAAATAATGTGCATCAACATAGAAAGGAATTTCAGCTTTCAGCCAAATTGTTTGCTGAACAACACTGTGAAACACAAATGTATCCATTGAAATCAGCAGCAACTGTGCATTCTATGAGCCTTATTTACTGGGAGGAATTGAGAACTAGCCTGAGATGTACATGAGTTGTACATACCGTTTTGAACACTTTCTGTAAATAATAACTCATAAATTTGGGATTGAAGTAGTGTGTTGTGTGCTTGTCTTTTGTTTGGGGGGATTTAATCCTAATTTGCATGCTCCTGCTTCAGATCGTAATTAATTTTGACTTAATTTATGACAAGAAGCATACAAAGAAGTGAACAGAAATAATCTAAATAGGGCCTTGCAGTATGAACTCTTGTAAAATAAGACAGGAATAGGCATTACTTACTCTGTTGCAGACTTGGAAGTAAAATCATGTAATTTTTATTCTATGATAGTAGTGAGTCAACAACAATGGGTACATCACACTTACATGGTGCTGTTTTTCTTCACCACACTTAATAGCATGGAGGATGCATTTTGATAAAAAAGGGCTGAGGACTTCTACATTTCTCCTTTCATCAGCTGCATTATCCATATACTCCACAGTTTGGTACAATCTGTCATGCTCTCCATTGTATCTCCTACAATGCCACTTTCCAGAGCAGTCTCAGTCCTGGTTGGAATTATCTTTTGTTTTTAATTGAAATGTCAGTTTTGGAATGATAGTAAAATAGAGGCATAAACCACTACCCTCTAGAAGCCTCTGTACTGAATGCAGCATTAGGAGATGATTTTATACCTTTTCAGAGCCACTTCTTTACAAATGGATACCTGTGACTGTCTCAGTGTGAGCACTGAGATCATTATCCATAATGAAATCCCTCTTCACACTGAACAGCAGCAGGTTTTTCTGTTGAAGGTGTTAATGGTTATTAATGTTACAGCAAAGTTTGATGCTGCATCCATGTGACAACATAATTATATATAAAAATAATTCCATGGTTTTGGACTAGAAGTTTGCAAAACTCCAGTCTGAGCTGATTCATTCTGCTAAACAGAAGAGTTTCATCCAGATAATTTTAGAGCTAAAATAATGCTTTTTAATAAAAGGATAAAGGAGCGCTGCTGTAGCTCATGGCTGTGATGGATTCATAATATCTGGGGATGGGTATAGAGTGGGTTATCTCAAACGGGCCCGTTAATGGAGTGCAAAGTGTTCTGACCTAGGCTTTTCCATCCTTTTCCATTTCTTGGGACATGCAGTCTGCACAGCTACTGTATCTCTTGATGTCTTTTCTTCCATTACCTTGAGTGTGGGAAAATTTACAAGAAGGAACAAAATCACAGTTCTTCCATCAAACCAACATATTTTGAGATACTGTACATCTTTGGAGTCAAGGGAAGGTATCTGCTCACCCAGTGTTGGCATGAGGCTGATGAGAAGGGCTTTCTACGTCCTTACATGTCTTGTACATTTGGGGAGGGGAACCTGCTGTCTGGCCCCAAATATCTGAGACAAAAGCTTTTGATTTTTCTGGAATTCAGACAAGAAATTGATAATGACACATTGTAACTCAAAAGAAAATTAAAATTATTGGCTTGATTCCTTGCAGTTGTTAACTTGTTAAATGTATCACATGTCAAAACTACTAGCATCCAATAAATGCAGTTGCAAAGTGCCAGTAATTCAGAACTGTCTCTGGAAGAGATGTTTTTATAACCTGTTCAAACCAGCCTGGCTGCTGCTTAGGTGGGGGGCTTTTGGCAACTAAGCAGTTAAATAATTCCCTGTTAAAAACATAGCCCTGAATACCATTTACTGCATTTACTGCAGCTGCACCAGGTTTTTACTTCTTTTCATCACAACAATGAAAAACGTTGCCTATGTCATATAAAACTTGCAATATCTGCTCTCATGGTACGAGCTGGATGGAAGCACTGGAGGATGGATGTGCTTTGTGCCCCGAACCTTCTGGGTAACGTAGCGGTCTGCTGGAGAACTACACGATAGAGTTACATTCTGGATGCTTGGCCTCTGCTTCACCCCCTCGGGACAAATCTTTGCTGGAAGTGAAGCTTGGATCAGGCCTATGAAAGCTGATAGCGCGTCAGAGTTCACCTACAATAGAGGTCTTATGTGGGGACACGGCCGTTCCTTTTCTGAGGCTGTCCTCTTCTTTTATTAATGGGATGATGTGCTCATATTCATTTCTATATCTCATAAACCTCAAACTATAATGACTTAGCTTATGAGGAGTTCATAATTCAGTGTCTAATGTTCTTGCGTGTAACTCAAAGCCTCTGCTACTTCTGACTTGTGAGAAAATGATAGGCCAAACTAAGTGACTCATTCTTTGCAGTAAAATGAGAGTGTACTAATTATTTATCAGTGTCTTACCTTTAATTTGGCTGAAGAAAGAGCTGATTTCATAACACACAAAAGAGCTGTGTAGACAGTAAAAACCATTATAGTCAGAAAGGTTCCACCCAGATGTAAGCAGTAAGTTTTATATGACAGAAAAGCAGAAAATGCATGAATAGATTTGTAAAGCAGGGCATATATATATATATATATATATGCATCTATATATATCTCCTCCTACTCACTGCCTTCTACAATGCTGATCCTAAATTCAGCTTTCAGAATCTCTTCTTAAAAAACCAACATTATATGAAAAAGTCATGTTGTCTGTTACGTTTGGTCTCTTCTAGGGATTCCATGGGGGTATTTTTGAAAAACAAGAACAGAGGGGGTTCTTTTGAGGTGGGCTGGCTTTTTCTTTCTGTGGATACCTAAAAGCACAGCTGGAATACCAGATGTGTGGTATTGACTCCTCAACTTCTGTAGCCTCTGAGCACCCCATATCAAGTCCTGGGGCAGGGGGTTAGTACAAGGTGGTGCCTTATGGGTGGAAGCAGATGGGGAAGGCACCTTCCAATGGCAGCACTGCCCAGAAACACCCTGAACCAGGTGGGATCTGGCCCGTTCCTGCAGTAGTTTATATCTGGGTTAGGGTGGAAATGGCTGCAGGGCACCTATGCTCCCTTCGTATTGCAAGGTTTCCCTTCTGCTTTGCTGAGCCTCAGCACAATAATCTTCATCTGCAAACTAATTATAACACACCACTAAACTCAGACAGTAATTGGGAGGGAAGGATTTGAATGTTTTGACACTTTGAGTCTCTACCGAAATTGCTACATTTAGAGTTTGACTTTCAGAAGCACAAGGCACACACAGCTTCTGGAGTGAGGGATTGCACGTGCACAGGAATCAGGCACTAAAGCCATAGATTTCTTTTACTTAAAAATTACTGCAGGGTTTGTCTGACCATTATGTGTTTATCTCATTACCCTGGGCTCAGTGGAAAAAAATAGACACTTCTAGGGCACATTTTTTCATTCTAAAATAGACATCTAAATAGGTCACAATGCATCACGACTTCTAAGTGCCAATATTTTGAAAGCTGATTTTATTTCTACATTTTGGTTTAGCATTAGCAGCATTACCTCATTACTGTGCTCAGAGCTGGCAGTATTTTCTCTTCCAGAGCCAATAGAGATGGTCCTGTGATATAACTTGNCGCGTCAGAGTTCACCTACAATAGAGGTCTTATGTGGGGACACGGCCGTTCCTTTTCTGAGGCTGTCCTCTTCTTTTATTAATGGGATGATGTGCTCATATTCATTTCTATATCTCATAAACCTCAAACTATAATGACTTAGCTTATGAGGAGTTCATAATTCAGTGTCTAATGTTCTTGCGTGTAACTCAAAGCCTCTGCTACTTCTGACTTGTGAGAAAATGATAGGCCAAACTAAGTGACTCATTCTTTGCAGTAAAATGAGAGTGTACTAATTATTTATCAGTGTCTTACCTTTAATTTGGCTGAAGAAAGAGCTGATTTCATAACACACAAAAGAGCTGTGTAGACAGTAAAAACCATTATAGTCAGAAAGGTTCCACCCAGATGTAAGCAGTAAGTTTTATATGACAGAAAAGCAGAAAATGCATGAATAGATTTGTAAAGCAGGGCATATATATATATATATATATNTACCGAAATTGCTACATTTAGAGTTTGACTTTCAGAAGCACAAGGCACACACAGCTTCTGGAGTGAGGGATGGCACGTGCACAGGAATCAGGCACTAAAGCCATAGATTTCTTTTACTTAAAAATTACTGCAGGGTTTGTCTGACCATTATGTGTTTATCTCATTACCCTGGGCTCAGTGGAAAAAAATAGACACTTCTAGGGCACATTTTTTCATTCTAAAATAGACATCTAAATAGGTCACAATGCATCACGACTTCTAAGTGCCAATATTTTGAAAGCTGATTTTATTTCTACATTTTGGTTTAGCATTAGCAGCATTACCTCATTACTGTGCTCAGAGCTGGCAGTATTTTCTCTTCCAGAGCCAATAGAGATGGTCCTGTGATATAACTTGATCAAACCACTTGCCTATATCAAAACAATGTTTTCAGTGAGGCTGGAGCTACAGGTAACCTCAGTCAAGATGACCCATTTCCCATTGTTCCCAGGAACCCTCATTAAAGGCAAATTATGTGGCCACAAAGTGCTAAAGCAAAACAAATTTTCAGCAAAACCCAAAAGCTTATAATTGTATAGTTAATAATGCATTATTTAGGGATGCATTTTAGAGAGACGGTGATAGCTCTTAAGTTTTTGGCAGACTTTTATAACTGTAATGCATAATTACAATGCAATGATTCTTTCTGCCACATATAAGTACACTTACCCCATGTCCTTGGAAACTTGCTGGTAGGCCTAAGAATTGTACTTTAAATGTTTGGTAATTAATGTACCTAGTCCAAAAATTACACACAAAAATTTGAAATCAAAGGAGTAATAACACTTAATTCTCATATAGTTAACCTTCCAGTTATTTGAATGAGTGCTAATTAGATCTTAAAACTATAAGCATACTTTTATAGTAATTATAATGATGATTATGTTGTAATTACAGTTGCAACAGCATAATGAGATTTACTCGTTAACCATTTCAGTCCTTCATGGCGTGCACATGAAGCAGCTGTTGTGGGAAAATTCCCATAGAACTTACCTGAAAGGCCATGGGTATGTTGGCTGTGACTGCTCTGGGGCTGTGTCAAATGCCTTGAGGTCACGGAGGGAATTGGACATCATCACAAAAGCACACAGGAAAGGCGAGTGTTTGATAATGTCAAAACCTTCCCCAAAAGGCCTCTGTGTGTCAGAAGGGGAAGGTAAAACTGCTCATGTCTGGCAGCTCGAGCTGCCAACAGCCTGTGAGCCAGAGCTTTGGCAGTCCTGAAACAGGATCGGGGGCAGAAGCGCAGGAAGGCACTTCCCAAGGGCAGGAGGACACAAAGTCCCTCCAGGCAGGGATGGGGATGAGCAGGAGGTGCGATTGGCCCCTTTGCCTCTGCCCGCTGTCCCCTCCTGTGGCAGCACTCCCTCCCTTCGTGCCTTTCGGCTGTGTCAGGCCTTTCTATAGGTGCCACCTCATGCTGAGGGCTGCTGTGCGGTGCCCTCTGAGTCAGGCAAGGAATGCAGGGCGAAGCAAAGGGAGTAGAGATGACAGCAGTACGTCAGCAGCAGGCTGAGGTCCTCGGAACTGTTCTCCCATGCTCCACCCAGAGAATCATCGCTGTACTGTCCCCTCTCTACAACCAGCACCCCGAGGGACACGCTGAGAAATATCTGTGGGCCCCCATCATTCCCATTCCTCTGCTCCTGGGCTCCATCAGCAGTGGAGGCATCACAAGTGCTTCTCTCACCTGAGTATTCAGTTTTGGCTTTTGTACCCCACACATGGTGGGGGTTGCTGAGGCAAAGCTCTGCTTTTCTGCCCATTCCTTGCACTGACCCAACAGCCAGTGCACAAGCTCTTTTTTCCTTACCTTTCTGAGCAATAACAATATTAGGATTTTGAACAGCTTGAGGCAGGACAAACACCCTTCAGAAAAGCAGGGAAAAACATCACTGTTGCTTAAAGCAACGAAACCAGCCCTGCTGCAGGACTTCCTTCTTCCCTGTCCCTGGTGCTCCCAGCTGTAGAATAAGGGAGGGAACGACAGAAATGCTGAAAACGGGGAAGAGCAGAATTATTTGCTCAGACTGATCCTGCCGTAGGTACCAGGAGCTTGTCTCCTCCCCTTATGAGTTTAACCCCACCCTCTCTTTTATTATGCTCTGGGCTATTTTGGGCAGGCAGCGAGGGCTGCAGCTCTGTTCAGAGCACAGCAGCACTTGTTGCTCTGAAGAACTATCGTAACACGGACTGCTCCTCTGCTGCCTGCCTCTTCTTAATTCTTACTCATTTAATAACCTGCAAACTTGTTTATTCCACTGCTTTGGAGCTTTATCATTACAAATGATGTTTTAAGAGCTTTGTGAGAGCGGTCCAAAAGGGAAACTCACACGCCGTGCAGCTGAAACCTCCTTTTGTCACTTAATAGCAAGAGATCAGCTGGGAGCCTTGGGGGTGAAAAATGACAGACTCAGTTGCTGCTAATGGGGAAGGAAAGGACCCTGAAATTGAGCTCTTTGTGAAGGTAAGTTGCACTGTGAACTGGACACTGGTGTGACTCTGGGATCAGCTCAGCTTCTACTGAATAATCAAACTTTAATTTTGTGGCGCTGAGAGGAAGCGGTGCTGTGACAGCCTGTTATCTCTCGCACACATGCTCACTCTGCTTTCTTCTTCGCGACATTAGAATTAGGTAATGTTGTGGAGGGAGAGTCAGAGTTCCTGTGTTTTATTGTTAATTCTCTCCTCGTGAGTTTGTTCTGTTATTCTATATATATGCAATGTACTATGTCCTAACTTTAGACTTGAGGCTGTAGGCTTCAGGTTTTGCTCTATGAATCCTGACTTTCTTTTCCATTTTTGGGAAGAGCTGAGGGGTACCAGGATTTGGCACCTCAGCAGAGGCTTTCAGGTCTGAAATGCTGATGGACCATGAAACAATAAGGATTGAGATAAGCTGTCAGTCTTCCGATTATTTACTGCAATACTTTCTTTTTTTCCTAAACCAATAAAAACTAAATCAGTTTTTACTGTTGGTTTCCTCAGCCTGAAGCTCATTCTGATTTTATAGAAGGGTAACTGAGAACAGAAACCAATTTAATAAAAATACAGAAAAATGACTACATCTATTATGTGGTAGGGTTTCAGCAAGTTTCAAGTTGTGTATAACTGTTGGTCTCAGACTGTGAAAATCTTACCATTAAAACCAGTGACACAGTTGAAACACATGACACGTACAATCTTACTAACAGCAAACTTGTGCAAACTCTGTCTCAGTGAAGAGTTCAGATTTTTTGATGTTCAGAGTGTTTTAAAGCCTCTACACTCATTGAGGCCGAAATCCCCTAAGCCCATGTAAAATAATGGAATGGCTTGGGTTGGAAGGGACCTTAAGGATCATCTTGTTTCATTACCCCTGGCATAGGCAGGGGCATCTTTACTAGACCAGGTTGCTTAAAATCTTGTCTAGCCTGACCTGGAACACTTGCAGGTGTTTGGTCTCTCTGAGCCTAAACCACCCCTGTAAATCCATAGGATTATTATTAATACGTGGGAGTTACCTCAGACCCATAGCAAACAGAGCCCTGAAAGATTAGGAAAGCAAATTCCAGCTCCTCCCTTCTGTCAAGATGAGGGTATGTAATTGCTTTGTACTCCCTGATAGATATTTTGGGCTGTAAGTTGAAATGTCAGCCACATCCATGATGTGTATACAGGGCCTCTTCACACATCTTCCAAAACCAGTCAGTTCAGGTGCAGCTGCTCTGAATGAGCCAGCAGCAAGGTCTTTTTCCCTAGCAGACAGATTTGACAAGAATTTCAGGTTCATAAGAGCCCCGTAGATCCTTTTTACAGAGAGCTTAATGTTCTAAAATGGACCAGCATGAGTCCATACAGCCAGACACCTCACCTCTTACAAGTTGTTTCTATCAAATTGAGTTAAATGGAGATATTTATGGGATAAAAAAATAGGTCGGTGATGTTGTTTGGCACTCTGTCATCAGTCAAATGAGTGCTGGAATGGAAATCTGTTGCTACTGATTTTAGTGCTCACACTATTTCACTGAGGCTGACACGGATGTTTTGATATGTGGTTCTTTGACTACATCAGCTGTTAAAGTGAAGGTCATTGCCCAGATTCATTGTGTGAAACTATGGATCCATAAGATAGTGGGAGAAATAAGCACTGCATTAAACCAAGCCATGCCACCACCTGAAGATTTATAATTCCAGAAAGAACATTTTTAGTAATGTGACTTCCTGCATAATGCATATTACAGGATTGCATAGAGACTCACATGAAACTCAGAGCTGGAGCAAAAGAATTAATTGGTGTCTTCTGGAGACTTTCCATTTCGGTTGAAAAATTGCAATTCTTGATGTTTTGGAAAGGTGCCATTAATTTAATTAAAAGTTTAAAAGGTTCTATAGTAAAGCATGTAACCAGAGTATTAAATTATACACCTCAGAAGTTCCAAAACGAAAAGGAGAAGAACATCCAAAGGACGGACAAGCTGAATGCTGAAAAACAGGAGCATGTGAGAGAATCATGAACAGGTTAAAACTTTCCTGCAGGGTGACTTTGCAAATAATAGGATGTTAGTAAGGGGAGATAAACAGGAAGGCTGATCCAGAAGACAGACTGCAAAGGAGAAGATACTTATTCTGTCTGATTTAAGGCTGGAAAGAACAGAAAAGTGGTAACTTCTGGAGGACCATGAGATACTGGGGCAAGTGGCAAATGTAAATATACTGGACCACACTTGAGGCAAGTTCTAACTGCAAAGGATGTTGGGATCAGTGAGGAATTCCTCATTTGATTTTTGTAGAGCTGATATTTCAGCCAAGGAAAAGGGCTCTGTCCTGCATCCTTGAATGAACACACAGAAAACACAGGGATCAGTGAGAAAATATAGGGCAGTAGATGTGGCCTGGTGGAAACTGTAGCTTCCACAAGCCCAAATAAACCAGAAAGGGCTGTTTTTCACCAGTCACAGTGTCCCTAATAAAAGCATTTTCTGTCTCAGGTTAAAAAAAGAAAGGTGTTACACAATTGGTCTATTTCCCTTTTCTGTTTATCAACCAGGAGCGCAGGAGCCTCAGACAGAGAAGCAGAGAGCAGGGTTGTAACCAAAAGAGCTGCTCTGTAACCTAATGCAGGTTGGCTGAAAATCTCCTGAGCCACACAGACAGGCTGGGCACCACCAGGACACAGCTGAGCTGCTGTGGCAGGGACAGGTTAAGTGGTTATCACACCTGTTTGTTAGCAGCCCCATTGATTTCACTCGTTTTCTAACGGTGCCCTAACCTGCATCTGTGAGGTATTTTTTTGTGAACGAGCGTTTGTTCTTTCAAGGTGCCTGATTGAGAGCAAACCCCCCCCCCCAAATCTGGGGCAGGGCAGGAGGAGAGTGATGGTGGGAGCGCTGAGGTCTGCCAGGGAGGTGGTGCTGCCGTGATCAGATGTGCAGCTTGTGTGAGCAGGCCTTTGCTGAATACTGAAACTCTCCAGCAATTCCCTCTCTGAACTTGTTTGACAGGGAATTGGAGTAGGTTGCCAGAGAGAAAGGTTTGATGCGTGGTGTCGTGAGACGCTGGCGGCGGCAGCGCTGGGGAAGGGAACATCGGGAGGTAGTGCTTGCTCTGTGCTGAACCCAGCTTGTTGTAACTCAGGCTAATTTCAATCCTTTGTGTGCTGGAGAAGCAAAGTGCTTCTGTATAAATGACAATGACACCCTGATGGAAGGTATACTTAGCTTTTCATGGCAATCTTGCACCTGTATGTGTGAACATAACGACAAAACTGAAATAGTGCTCCTTTTACATGAAGTAATGCAATTAAAATCCGTAAGGGAGGACCACAGGACTTTTGCTGTTTCTTTCTGTTTGCGATAGAAACAGGTGTTTGGCTGTACATTCCTTGCCTTTCATGATTAGACTAATGCCTAATACCGAAAGTTAATTTGAAGGGAGATACATTGTACCCATGGGAGAAAAACCGACGATGCAAAGAAGACTGCATTGCTCAGAATGCAGTCTAGAAAGCAAACAAACCTCACAAGTGGACCAAAGTACACTTCATTTTTAAAATCTTCCGGCTTTAGAAACAGCCTATAACAAGATATATCTTAATCTGTATTTCTGATAGTGAAAAGATGGTGATATCATGGTGGTAGGAGAATGTGTGGTAAGCTGGCAGGCATCTGCTTCTATAAAGAGTCTTTATTGTGGCATTGATGGATTAATATTAGGGATATGTTCATCAGTGTCCTAGGCTGCACTAAAATCAGCAGGACCAGTCAGTCAAGGGAAGTGATTCGTCCCCTCTACTCCACTCTTTTGGCAGTGCTGCATCCAGCTCTGGGGTCCTCAGCAGAAGGAAGATGTGGACCCACAGGAATGAGTCCAGAAGAGGCCACTAAGTTGATCACAGGGCTGGAACACCTCTGTTACGAAAGCAGCTTGGAGAAGAGAAAGCTCCAGGAAAACCTTATAGAACCTTCCAGTTCCTAAAGGGCACTGGAGAGGGACGTTCCACAAGGGCATATAGGATAAAGAGGAATGGCTTAAGCTAAAGGAGGGTAGGTTTATATTAGATATTAGGAGGAAAATATGTGCTGTAATGTTGGTGAGGTCCTGGGACAGGTTGCCCAAAGTTGTGAATCCCTGACAGTATTCAGACCAGGCTGGATGGGGCTCTGAGCAACCTGGCATATTGGAAGGTGTCCCTGCTCTTGGAACGCGATGATCTTTAAGGTCCCTTCTAACCCAAACCATTG
>VYZQ01061067.1:0-22817 GCA_013400655.1 Mystacornis crossleyi
AAGTAATAAAATAAATATATTGTGTTATTTTAATTACCCTCCTCTATGTTAAGGAATTCACAGTTACAGGAAATGCATTACAATGGAAATGTTATACCAACTGGATACTGCATTACTAGTCTGATTTTTTTGTATCACCATGCAAGATCCTTTTCCATTTAATACCATTGATGTTTCTAATGAAGAGCTCTTGAACATTAGGCTTCAAGAGGGACGTGTAATCTAAATAGCTGAACTTCCAGACAAAACGCTTTAGTGCTATGGCAAAATAATACTGCAGTCATTTCCAGCTGGATCCAATACTGCAATTTCTGGAAGATAATGGAAGCTGGGATTGAGATAATTAAAAAGAAAAAAAATAACGAAACACCAAAACAAAACAAGCACTTTTCTCAACTTTGTTTTCATTAAGCCGAATTCCAGAAAACAGGAACAAGCATCCACATGAACCATGCAAGTTTTTACTGCCCTCCTGAAGTGCTGTGATCATGTCCAGCATATAATATGAAAGAATAACTGCTTCATGACATTACACAGTGCTGGTACTGAAGAAGGCAACTATTTGGAAACTACAGGGCACATAATAAATTGCTGTCCACCTCAGCAAATGGATGCCTTTGGACTGAAGAATGAGTATGAACCACAGCTAATCCAGTTTGCACTACCCAGTATTCAATCTGAACTGACTTCAATTTTTTAATACACCACAAGAAGTGCCAAGCAGATGGTCAGCTGTGTCCATGTGGCACTAGTAGATCATAGGTGCCTACGAGGTGTATGGTACATTGTACTGGAAAACAGTCAAATTATTCTCCTCTACTTACATCTCAGCTGGATACACAGCACTGGAGACTAAGAAATGCATCTGTTACATGCCCCACCTGGGGAAAGAGCTTGTGTATATGTCCAAGATTAACTGCGTGTGGGAACTCCATATACACTGCTGCAAGTGTTAATCATATGGGCAGGAATTTGGAATACAAGATCTAAACGTCTCCGTATCTCACTGGTGATTATCAGGTTTTTTTCAACTATTTTGTATCTGGTTTTGCCTCTACATCCAGTATTTTTGGGGAAAACTGTGTTTTTTAAAGCTTCCCATATATTATACATGTATCAGTGACTGAGTTATATTATGAAGGGCTGGTGTGCAAGTTTGGGTTTCTGCCTGTTGAAACACAAAATATAGTACAGTTCAGCATTATCTGAGGCTACAGACTGAGAAATGCAACCTGTGAAAAAGCCACCTCAGCCCACTTGATACAGGCATCACTGCAATCTCTGGGGTTTCCCTTCTTTGTCTTCCCCTTCTGGTGTTTTTGTCCTTCTCCCAGGAATGGAGACCAGAGTTACAAGAGTAAATCACTTCAGACAGCTGTCTGTCACATTCACATGCAGGATGTGGATCTGGGATGGCCTATATTTGAAAGACCACTCTGTTCTTTCAAAATCCTTCAGCAGCAGGAAATGTAACACCAGAAGAGAGGTCATTGCACCAGCACACAAGTACCTGCAGCACATGTTTGGTCACAACCACACACCTATACCAGCTGCTGTATAGTAGTAAGGGGCAGTGCAGAGATCCTTCTATCAGAGATGGAACCAAAACCAGCTGCGCAACCATCTCCGTTATTACTGCATCTCCCAAAAGATTTCATTTCTTGTGATGTGTGCAGCACTACCATTTGTCAAACTCTTCAATGAAATGAGTCTCACTGATTCCAAGTAGAAAAATCTTTAAACTGGAGCAATATCCTAGGCAAAGGACTTTCTGGATTTAATAAAGCATCATTTCTCCTTGTGTTCTAAAGTCTTTAACAGCATTACATTGTATTAAATGGCTGAAAAAGAAACTATGTCATTCTAAAGAAAACATTAAATATATTTATGACATTGAGATAATTTAATTGCCTTTACTCCACAGCATGGCCACAGACAAATAAAATCAAAGTCCAGGCTATTAAAACAACTTGGTATCTCAAACTTGAAGAGTCTGCCCAGGAATGTATGCATTACATGCGTTATTCTTAGCTGACAGTGTTAGCAAGGCCCAGCCCACTTCTAGCGACCCAGTTCACAAAGCAGTTAATGACCGAAGTCAATACCTTTAGCACAGAGGAAAAAACATTCAGTGCCCACATGCTTTATAACTTCATCTTATTTTACCTTATTTAATCTCATGCACCGCATCATGCTTTCAACAAGGGGCCAATCCTGCTAATAGACTGTTTGTAGACTAAACCTCTCTAATATAAATTCCTCAGGGATGCAGAGGGAAACCTTGGCAATAATGAAGTCAAAGGAAAAACTGTCTTTTATTCTCCAAACCCCTTCTTTCTGCAAAGGCCCCATTACTAAACCACAACAGTTATACAGCGAAAGACCACATATAAAAACAAAAATATCCACAAACTCCAATTCAAATTCTTCTCTGGATTAACGCTCCCCTTCCAGTCATTTTCCATTCAAGCTCCTTCATCTGGGCACACTGACACCCACAAGTGCTGGAGACCTGGGTCTATCTGTGGGATCTCCCTCTCAGCTTCTCTGCACACGTTTTTTCTGCAAATACCAGGGCAGAGGTGGAAGAAATGAGGAGATACTCCATAGAGGAAGGACAGAGGTTTAGAGCTATCTGGGTGTTCCTCACTCAGGTGGCAATTTTTCTGTCCGCTTCCAGTTACTACAAAGCAGCCATGTGTCAACTTCCATGTCATGATGTTGATGCAGGGTAGACATGTTCTCCAAAGCATAATAATTTAATAAAATAACTTACTTGGCTCAGAGGGTTATTTGAATGAACTGATGCTATGGTATGGAGCAGAACGAGAACAGAAAAGCTAGTAAGTGTTTTCCTCTGATCCCTTTACAATGGAAGGCAAATGCTACCCACACCTAATTAATTGACTGAATTACTCACACGGCTTCAACATCGTGGTATGTTTAGGTTGCATCAGACAGTAATTTTAATGAGGAAAACCAGTATTATCTAAGAAAAATGACCGCCAGAATCTTCCTGACAAGCACCTGTCATTGCCTTGCTGATGTGCCACCATTCTACATGACTTACGCAGTACACAACCAAACTGTATCTCAGTGCTACCACAGAGCCCTCGAGCCTTCAGAAGCTTCTGTTTCTTGGGAGGTCACTCTAGCCAAGCACTTCACTTACCTGTCAGCTTTCCTGCCCTAAAATGTGCCCCACTCTGTGCTCGGATGGACCAAGGAGATGGTTTATGTGCATCTGGCAGGGGTGTGACAGAGTGCTCTGCCCCTGAGGGTCGCCAGGGAGCACAGGCAGCACCGGACACGTGAACTTCACCAAAACCAGCCTCCTCTACCTTCTCATGGAGCCAGAGACTTCCTCTGTGTGCAGACCTTCCAATACAAACACCACAGATTTTACAAACACAAGCTGTATTTCCTATGTTTTCCTAGAAACTGTGCTAACAGCAACTTCACTGAACACTACTACTCTGAAAACTGTGACAGAACTCAGGAAGAGGAGATGCTCTGACCAGACAACTCTTGATGCTGCCCTCTGTGTCAGTTGGTGCTGGACTCCCCCAGCAAGCAGGAAAGGAACAAAAAAACAGTGCCTGAAGACACAAATCAACATCAATTTCATTTTCAGATCATTTAACACCTTCTAGTACATCTGCCCTTTTAAGTTAGGGAAAAGGTAAAGGAAAAGGAAAGAAAGAGAGAAGGAATTTGAGACAAAATCCCCAAATCTTTGAATGTGCCTTTTAAAGGAATCTATCCAGATGGTTGAAACAAGATATTACAGCATATTTCAAGACTTTTTTATATTTCCCTCCTATCCATCTTTTTTATGGCTGAGCGTTTCAGCTGAATTTGTCCAAATCCCTGTATAGCTTCAGTTTCCCTGAAAAACCACTTTCAAGCCAATGAATTATTCATTGAGGATATTTCACCTTATTTCTGGCTCCTTGCCTTCCCTGAAGCCTCTAAATCTTTGGGATGAGAGTGGACAAACTCTTCCTGCCTTCATCCCTCCAAGCTCTTGTCCATCACAGCTCTCCTCTGAGGGCAGTGGGCTCTCCTGAGAAGGGATCAAAATGCCATTTCAGCAGCAACAGCCACCTCCACTTCGGAGGAACCAGTGTCCCATGAGTTCAAAGGGAGCACAGTTGTTCATGTTGAACCTGTTCCATTTCCTTTTAATGACTGCACCTCATGGGCTTACTTACCTGTCACTGAGACGCTAGTTCATAATCTGCAGCACTGATCACTGGTGAAGTAATTGTGTAATCCCAGTCACCAGTTTAATAGTCACTTATTTTTTTGTCTTCACCTAGAGTTCAGAAGCCTCAAAGCAAAAACAGCCATGGGAAGAACCTCCTCAACACTGTCAGTGACTGAGAGGTTGTTGTGAAGGGGAAAAGTTTTCCAACCAGCACGGCCTTTAAAGCTGCTGACCTCCATGTCCTGGGGACACAGGTGTAAATGGAGAATCTGACAATGAGCAGCTACACCATGGCTCGGAAGATCTGCCAGACTCTGTGGTCGCAGCCCTAGTGCCACACACTGCTTTCAATTAGAAGTTTGCAGACGAGCCTGCATGGTGGTCCAACATACACTCCAAGAGTGATAGCGGTTCCCAGTTCAAAAATCTGTGACCCATTTGAACATTTCATAGAAGCACAATGCTTTCTTACTTTTGTGTTACGAAAAAGCTTGTTCTGATCTAAAGTGATGGCTTTCTATAGCTAATCACCGTGCGCCAAAAGGTCAGACACTTTCTGATTAATATGCATCTTTCATTGGTTGCATTTGGGTTTGCTGCTGTTTGGAGGCAAAGGGTGATCTTATTTTAAACAATTCTGTTTACTTGTCTCTGCTTCCACACAGCCGTATATACCATAAAATCTCATATCTGTCAGGGAAAATAAAAACTGTATAAAAATTAATGTTATAAAGTAGCCTGTTGCTATTACAATTTTTTAGAAAGGCAAGTTAAACACACTTTGAAGAGATAGCTAATTAAAACTCAGAGAATATTCAGACTAACCTGAGTTTGTGAGCAACAGCAAGTCTGGTAAACTAGTGACTAAAATCTCGGACTTCACACGAAGTTATTTGTGTATTTGGCTTATCACCATTTTAATATTCTTTCAATTCAATTTAACAGCATCATCAAATAAACATAGCTTCAGGCAAATGTAGTTTTAGCTGTATTTTCTCTGAGCAAAATTTTTGTCAATCTATATTGTCCGTATCTCTAAGTGCTGAAAAGAAATCTGCTGGAAGTACTTGGAGCAATGGATTAACATCTGAATGCAGTTATGACATTGTAGGTAAAAATGTGTTTCATGATGATAAACTGTAACTACTTGAACTTGATGATTTCGAAGAAGCAAAGCAATCACTTGGTCTCATTTTCCAGGTAAAAGACAGCACTTGCAGAATGAGGACTGCAATACAAACAATAACGAACAATCATAGTTCAACGCTGAGAACTGATCCTATCTTCTGGAGTTCAACAGATGTTTTGTCATTATTGCTGAGGTGAAACAGATACGCAAATGTAAATATTAAATATCTTGATACACACATAGAGCAGGCAGGCACACACCTATTCTGGCCCTGGTCTTGCCCCCTCAGATTCCATTACAGGCTGCCTTTGATATTTTTCTCAACCTATATGGATATTTTATTTCCTGAAAAAGCCTATATTTTTTCAGGCAACACCCTATGCCACACACATGGATGGAAACAAAGTGGGAGGTAATATGCAACGAAATGGCCACCAAAGTAACCAAGAGCACCCTTTGCACATAACTGAAGTACCACTGTATTTAACTCTTGGGAGAGCCGAGCATCACTGTTAACAATAGATGAAACCACTGGCAGGAACTCAAACCCCACATACCGCATGCAGATGATTTTAATAAGATACAGTGTTTAGACCACAAAGGATACACTCCAGAGTAGCTCTATATATATTTGTTTACTTAATTGAAGGGGTGGAATACCATAGGCAACCTAAATACTGCATTTATTCTATGCACAGCAGTCAGTCTAGTGTCACAGGCACAATATACACCACCCTTCTATGAAGTTAATTACTTAGCCCTCATCTAGATTAATGTCTGTTGTGATTTATTTCTTTGCAATTCGCCAGCAGGGTTTGATTTAACTAGTGCTGCCTTAGTAAAGAAAAGACAAAATATTAGCTTATATCAAAAACCCCCAACTGAAACAAAAACTGAATCAATTTTTAGCAAACTTTGACTTTTTTCTTCTAAGGAGAACAGTAACTTCTGAATTGTTACACAGTTTATGCCAAATTATGTTTTGAATACCAAGCTAACAATGGTGTTATTTTAGTAATTTATATGTAATGTGCAAAGATATGCTGTACAAAGGGCCTACATAGGAACTGAAGCATTTGAATGCCCATTAATTCTTTTCTAAACTCAGTGCTCTTTGTCTGCATCAGTCATCTCGATGCCAGTCTAACAGAACAAAATAAAACACAGCCCGTAAATTATACATACGTGACACATAAATGCATCTGTTAGCAGAACATTAAGACTGCAGACTGTAACACTTCAAAGATAGAAAATGTCAGAGTTAAGACTAACTCTCTCAATTTGAGCATGTTATTAATTTTGCATTATGGTCCTGTCTTTAATCTTAAAAAAAAAAAAAGAAAAAGTAAGAAACAACAAAACCTGTGCTAGAAGCAAACACCAATTATGGAAAACTTCAGCCTGACGGATTACAACTTGATAGGTCATATGGAAAAGAAAACAAGGAAGTGGGAAGCATCTGTAATTGCAGACAATGCTGAAGTTCAACCTCTAATACCAGAGTTGGGTCAGGCTCTCCTGAATTAACTAGAAGCAATGATGGCCAAGCTATCAAACAGATTATGCCTCCCTCAACTAACGTATCAAAATGCTGCACGTGACATCGACTACAGAGGATAAAGCATTGAGTAATCATCAGTCATCCTGAAAGAGTTGACTGCAAATTGAAATTCCAATAACTTTTATTTCCTTAAATCACCCCTTATTTTTAAAATACTATGGTTGACTATAAGCTTAATGCTTGTTCTTAAGCCCACTGAAGTGCTTTCACCAGTCATATTGGGAGGAGCCTCTCCTATGCATCTCCCTCAAGGGATACTTTCAGTGGCAGAGACTATTTGCCTATAAATCCTTGGAAACAGAAGAGACTTAATGCAATTAATCAGCAGAAAAAGCATCTGCCATGCTTGAGGAAAGCTCACGATTTTGCTTCAACAGAGGTGGTACCCTAAGCAATAAAGTTCTTGCAGGAACTGCATTTGGCAGGAACTGCCATTCCACTTCTTCTGTAATGCCATCAATTTACAGGTGGATTGAGAGAAACAGTGAGGCATGCTGCCTGCCATTCAGCTCCCATGGGGGTCTCAGTCCTGTTTCAGCTGTCATTTCTCAAAGTCATTGAAAAGTCCTGGAATTTTTTACACGCGTTTCAGGACATTTAACATTTGGAGTGAAGGGATCAGGATTCCTCCTCTACCAAATTATGTTATCAGTTGTCATTATTGCACAAGAAAGCCTAAAAATACCAAATGAACTAAACTAGAAGGAGAGGCGCCCTCGACCTGTTCTTTCCAATACCTACTCTTTTTTTTTTTTTTACTGACAGCTACATTGATTGCAAGAACAGGCCCATTGTTCTCACTTGAAATACCAGAGCTTCAGCTTGTGGGGTAGCTGCACTGGCAAAGGTGCCTCCCTGGAAGTTCAGCTGTGTGAAGGACTGTTGCCTCAGGGAAGAAATAAATCATATTCAGCTCAGCTTGCTTCCCATCCAAACCAAGCTGGCCATGCCCATGCCATGGAAACCTGGCAGGACAGGAACTGTCAAGGACTTCTGCCACAGCTTTCTGGCTCTCAGTCGGCAAATGGACTATCACCATAAGCAGCTTATAAACTGCTCAAAGATTTTGGTTTGCAGGAGAGTTGCTGCCTTCTCTGAGATTTTGTACACATCCTGTTATCTGCAAGAGCTCATCCATCATGAAACAGCAGTGGGTTTTATTTTGATGTTTTTCTTATTTTTTTTTTTCATTTCAGACATAGATTCTTCCACCACTTACGGCAGTGGAGTATATATTTCACATTTAAATTAAAGACAGAATATAGAATTTTAGCTGCAAAAAAGGATGTATTAAGGCCCAGAGTTATCCTCAGTCGATATTTTAGGTTTAACTGTTACGTTCCAAGTCACGAATTAAGTATTTCTTCATGTTCAAAATACAGACCCTTTTGCAAACCATAAAGATTGAAAACATAGTTAAGGATTCTCAAAATGAAAACTGCTACTGGATGTGACAGGTTGAAACCACAGAAGCGCCCTGAAAAAATTAATTATACAAAGCAGCTCTTGTTTCAGAAGTGTTTTAACACCACAATGATAAGTCACAGATTTCTATGAAATTTGCAAATTGCTGCACACAAACTGAGCTTAAACTAAATTTTGTACTTGGCAATTTTCCTCTTCCATACTCTCTGTTACTTAAAGCTATGGACATTCTTCAGTAACACTTTTTTTTACATCAGAAAGGGGGTAAAAAATTTCAGTGAAGATGTCACCCAACAGACTAACCAGGTATTTAAAATACATGTTCTGTGACACTATTAATGTGCATTGACTACAGCTGTGCTCCCCCACAGTGTTCCATGATACAGGGTTAGGATGGGAGCAGACCAGCTAAAGCTGAGACCACTGTCTCAGCTACAACTACCATAGAAAGCCTGGACCCAGATTATCTTTCCCACTAAGCTCGACAAGTTTTCAGGAGAAGCAGTAACTGAGGAGCTTGTAGTGAAGCCCCCAGTAGTGCCCATGTGGACAGACTGGGATGTGCGATCTGGGCTTCCCTTTGCTCTTTTTCTCTTGCCCTTTACAGTGCTTCCCAGCTCAGCAGGAAAACACCAGCAGGACGACTGTCACACACAGCTCTCCCTTCTCCCCCTCCTGCAGGCTGCACTGTGCAGAAAGGGAATGATCTCTTACAGATTCTCTTCTGCCGCTCTCATCACTCTCTTATCTGAGTGCCTTCCAATAGTGCATTAAGCTACATGATTAACTCCTGTCACATGTGGCTTGTTCTCTCTGATCTTCTCTGCAGGGGGAGGATCTGACCCTTTGCAAAGGAAAAGGAAACATAAGTCAGCTTTAAAAGTAGTGTGCAAATGAATAAAAAGGACGAGGGCCAGAGTTTTGTTGGTTGGTTGACTGGGTTTCTTAAGGTTTTTATTTTGTATGATGAGGAGCTGAATAATTCTTCTAAATGATATTTGTATCATATTGGAAACTCATGTCTTTTTACCCCGTGGAATTCTCTGGGGAGCTAGTAAGCTGTCTCTGGGAACTGCTGAAATATTTCATCATAAGCAAGCAGAAGCTAAGAATAAAGAATCAACTGAATTTTTAGGATGATCATTTAAAACCCTTACCCTTTCTGTCTGTTTTCACTAATACCCATTTAATTTCACTGTCTAATGAACAAATGAGGAAAAAAGGTATTTTCATTAAAAACCTGACACTTCCTCCTATAATTTTAACAAGTAACATTCAGATAGTAAAATGGAAGTGGAAATTTCATGTCCATTTATCTGGAGAGAGAAACAGAAGAAACTGCTGTTGGCACGAACAAGCAAATATCCGGGCACGGGCAGGAGAGCGACCCTGTACACCAGGTGTGACCCACGTCTGTGTCACACACAAGCACATCACAAAATCCTGCTGACAGGCTCCACTTTGAGAGGATGTTTGTCTCTACCCGCCCTGGGACTTCAGCCTTCTGATAGTTAAAAATATTCTTCTAATTTTTGACTCGAATACACGGCCAGCTTGCAGCCACATGCGCTGGTGGCAGCGTGTCCTCAGCTCCACTAGCTCTCCGCCTCTGGCCCCAAGCACTCCTATCTCTGCAGGAACATGAGATATCTATATTGCTACCAGGCTTCCCTGGCTTCATCACACCAAGTTCTTCTGTCCCTTTCTACAGGCTACTCTCCTCTCCCCGTAAACCAGATCCACATCCCTCCCTGACATGTTTTAAGAGTTCTTTTTTTAAAAAAAATTTTTTTAAACAAAGGACTAAGTGATTTTGCACTCACAATGCAAGCAGTATATGACCTGGAAGAGATGAATGGGGAAAAATAAGGAAAAAGAAATAATAGAAGGTGGATGAGAAGCTGCTTCTTTGACAACCAAAGGTGCAAAGAGCATTCGCAAAGTTCTGATCTTTTAAACAACATCAGTTTTATGAAGCTGCTTTGTAAGTCTGAAGCCCATGGTGAGGGAGACTGAGAAGGGCAGAGAGTAATGCCACGTGATATGCAAGAGAAAGGGAAGTGCAAGGCAGAGAAAGGGAAGTGCAAGGCCCCAGGCTGGCACTGGAGATAAAGAACTCCAATCCTCAGCAACCAGCCTTAGGTAACTCAGATTAATTAGATCACGGCTCAGTTTTCCCTCTTGGAAAGTACTTCCCTAATAAAGATTGTTATTAGGAACACAAGCCTCCGTTCCAGCTTCTTTAAGTACCCAAACATACTGAAAGAACAAGGTAACTCATATCCCTTTCCATTTCTTGTCAGACTAATACAACTTCACTGGCATGCAAGCAGCCATCAATAGGTGTGCATAGGGAAATTTATACTCGAGGTATAAATTTATGCATTTCTATGTGTGGATGTGGCTAAGCCTTGTTTTAAATTGTAGAAGTACATAAACACTTGGTTTTAACTTAACCTAGTTTAACCTAACATTGTTTTTCTACAGAGGAATAAACCAGTGCTTACATAAAGACCTCAAAGCGTTCACAGTAACCTAAAGTAATGAATATTGCAATGAGAAACACAAGTATTTAGGGTGATAATGACTGGACTTTGCTCTGCTTAGATCAGCTCACCCCCTATGGAGGCTACCAAAGCTTAAAGATTTTATCACCCTAGTAATCAGCAATGGGTAATGGCCTTCATAAAACACAGTAATTAAATTGACTGATTTCAAACTAGTGCGTTTTTTTCATTAGGGAGTTCTTATTTAACCTACTTCAAAAATCCCTTTGTGAATACTGAGTATTTCAGTCAAAACTGAAATGATGAGGGACAAGGAGCTTGTTCTGCTCAATATTTCATATATTATTCAAGTAAAAAGCTGAAGTTCCTGGTATTTTTATTTTCATCTCTAAATGCTTCCAGTTTTAAAAGTCTTTCAAGACTGAACATTATAAAACCGGGGAAAAAGAGGAAGCAAATCAAAACCTTAGTTCTTCACATTTTCCAACAACTCTTAAGAGATTCTGCTTTGTTAAAACATGTTTTTAAAATTCTCTGAGGCCAGAGTTCCAACCTCCCTAGCAGAAATATCAATGGTGAAACTTAATTATCCTTTATGCCTGGATTGTGCATGTTGTTGTAACTACTGTGTCTTACTTAATCTTTGAATGTTTTTGAATAAAACTTGGTTGTAAGCACAACCCCTTATTATTGCTCAAATTTGCCTTTGTGGATATGTGCGTAAGCCATTTATCTGTGTTCCAAGAGTACTTGTAACTCAACACAGATTTTAAAATAAAATGTTTTATGGCGAGTCTCAACTCTGTTTTTGTGGCAAAAACCTTTCCTCAGTCAATATATGCTCTACAGAAGCTTTACGATGGTAAAAGCAAACCTACTAGAAAATCTACCTGGATAACTACATGACACAAAACCTAGCTTCATATTTCTCTCTCTGGGCTACAGCAGCTTTTAATTGCATGAAAGAGATGCTGGATATGTGTTTTCTGTACAGAATCTGTAGTGAAACATGGGGATCACAAGACAGGAGTACAAAGTACAAATCCTTCCCCATTCTAGCCAGAAAAACAAGTGACCCAATAGTCATGCTGAAATGTGAGAGCTGGTCACAAATAGACATTTGCTTCTGCCTAGAACTCTAAGAATCTCAGAGCAGCTGTTAAAGGCTGCTGAAATCAAAGGAAATTATTTTATAGGCACCAGCGGGATATCCTTACTGTAGACTTCATCCACATACTTCCAGGCAGTTCCAGCTCCTCTCTCACTGGTCATGTACTTGAAAATGAGATATGGGATTAACACCTATCATGGAGAAAATGGGGAAGTGCACAAACAACCTAATACAGCAGCCCTAAAAAGGCTTAAGGCAGTATTAACTCTGAAACCTAACAAAGTCACATAAACATCCATATGATTCTGATTTCACTGCACGGAAACGAGGACAGAGGTAGTAACTGTACAAAGAATCCCAGGTAACTGCTTTGTTGGCAGAGCCAGCCTTCCTGGATGGTCTCGAGAAGGACATTTTCTTACTTCTCCCCAGACCACCTGTCATACTAGTTGCCTTTTAAAAGCATGACTAGAACCAATCGTCTGAAAGACCGCCAAGCAGATGCAATAGTTTGTCCTGTAACCACTTTAACAAAATATCGTACTGCATTATGCTCCTCGTGATTACAGTTTCAAATTGTGATCCTATGCTGCAAACTGACTTTATATTTTATTAGAATCAAATAATGAGTCATTGACTTACAGTTTCTATCTATGTACTCACAGTGCAAGCAGAATATGACCTGGAAGAGATCAATGGGAAAAAAAAAAGAAATAATAGAAGGTGGACGAGAAGCTGCTTCTTTTACAACCAAAGGTGCAAAGAGCATTTGCAGTAAGCCAGGTAAGCAGCAAACATGGTTGTTAGGGAATATTTATGACAGCAGGCACTGTGTAACATCACTGAAGCGTGCACAATGGGAGCAAGCTTTCTAGAAAATATATCTGCAGAACAGACATGCAGTTAGGTCTAACTATCAATCATCTGAACATGTGAATAAATCTATAGGCAGCGGTCCATGTTCTGTTAAAATCAACTTTTACCACACAGAAAACTTGCTGCCCAGTAAATAAGCCGTAAGGCCACAGACGCTAAAATATATTACACAAACTATCAGAATAATAATATCACAACTACCATGCCAGCAAAAGTTTGAATATTTAGATCTTACGGAGACTAAAGTGTATTTACAATGACTGGTTATATATACTACTTAAGTTATATAGGTTTAAGATCCCATCACACTGAAACAATCAATTTTTGCACATTTAGGTTTTAATTTCATTTTATAATTCACATTCTTTAAATCAGTGCTTACTGATCCACAAGCGCACATCTATATGGACTGTTTAAGTCTCCTCTCCACTGGAAGAGTGTGTGTAACTCCCATTAATGCTAATGGGCATAAAGCACACGCATAGAGGAGAAAATAGACCCCTCACTGTGAAAATAAATGTGTTCAGTTATTTTCAGATGCGATGCCAAAATCAAACAACTAAAAGTACGCAGTCAAAGGAGATAACACTATATAGCCTAACTGAAAGTGTCACCATTATTTTTAACTCCCTGGTCATGGACCTTGCCATGTTCTTCATGCGTCTGACATTTCTTGTGTCATAAAGATCATGACTGGGTAACATATCATCACAGGCCAAATCCTAAATTCTTACACAAGTGAAAAGAGCCCTGATCCCACACTACTTACCTTCACAAAGGATGTAGGGTTAGGCCTTATGTCTAATGTTTTTCACTTAGGTCATATGTTTTCTTTTTATACCATATGGGTTAATAGCAGCAGTAAACTTTACTGCTCTCCAGGACAGTTCCTTAAAACTGTGATGAATCCATCAAAGTAAAAATTCCTATCGCCTAATTTTTTCCTTAATGGTTGATAGCCTGATGTTTCCTGCTCTGATCAAACTTCACAGAATCAATGCAGTCAATGAAACAGGTAAGAAAAACTGTTTATCCTGTAAGGTGAAATTCAAAGATACCCCATGCTGTATTAAAATACAAATATAGTATTTTTTTCTTCTGATGGAACCAGTGCTTTCTGAGTTTACAGCTGACCTAATGTGGCATTTGGAACAGTCATAAGAAAACAAAGGTTTTTAAAAGGGTGCAGTGTAAGTAGAGCATTAATGCTTTTGGTGAGTGTATTTAGGGTCTTTGTAAAGTGGCCTGCTGACTTTCTAACGCAAGTAATCACACCCATCTTCCCAAATCAGGGAGATGCACCTTCAAACAAGTGGATGCTACTGAGTTTGAGTTATCAGCCAGGCAGAGATGAGTTCTTCCAGTGATGAGGCCTTTTCAGAAGCTGATGTTGTAGGAGACAAAAAGAGTGCTGTTGCTGAAAGGTCACCTGTCACAGCTCAGTTTCAGGATTTGCAACATTGCTGGGTCAGATATAAAAGTTAGCTGCTGCTGGGTGCTGTACAGTGCAGCTCCCAGCCCCTCGACCCCAGCCACCTGCTCACTCATCTACTCCCACATGAGTCAGTTCATGGGGAAAAACAGCCCAAAGAAAACAAAACAAATAAATAAAGACTTCTCTACTGACCTATCTCCCTCTGCACAATGTGAGTGATGACAAGCACTGCTACCTGCACAAAAACTGGGCAGCAAGGGATGTGGCTAGAGATGGCTGGCAGGAGAACTTCCCCTTTTAAACTGTCAGACCAACCCCATCAGATCCCAGAATCAAACCCCTACAAAAAGGACAGACAAAGGAGGACACCAGCTGAGCCAAAAAACTGGCCAGTGCCTGCACAGTGAAGTAAAGCAAAATCCTTAAAGGCTGCCATACTTCTGTACTAGACACTTCCAAAAGTGCATGTGCACTGTGAATCCCCTGTGCATCATGCCTGAGGACAGCTAAGGGTGGAATCTCTCCTCAAAGAACTCTTTACAGACTGGCCCGCAGGGTTAATGACCGAAGAGGCTGCTACTCACTGTCCATGACCCTGGTTCCAGGCTCTTGACCTGCCAAGTATTTCTGCATCTCACTTGAGGCTTTATAGTGAGAACAGTTGGGCTAGAGAATATATGAGCACCCTTCTCTTTTAAACCAGAAAATGGCATTAACAACACAGCAGCCCCAGCAGTGTTGCAGCCCAGATGATCTCTCCTAAATTTCATCCACCAATTACTGCAGAGACTGATACTGCCGGAATGAACCAGGCAACAAATTAACGGGCTCCTTCATTCATTACAGAAGAGGAGGAGGGTTGGCAGTGGTCTGTCAGTAGCCATGTGGATGGACATCCATCGGTTTACTTAAGCGCATATGGAGCTGAGCTGGAGACACTGAGGCTCTGCATGGGCAGGGCACACAACATCCCTGAAGCAGAACCCCTTACGTAACACTGAACTGGACTCACACAAATCCATACTGTTGAATGACTTTGTTTTCTTTTTCAAGTAACAGAAGCCTGTCTTTCTTTTTTATTTGAGTGTATCACTATGACTCATTTTGCAAGATGACGTCTTATTATACAGAGGAAAGGTCAAAAACTTCAATGTTGCTACTTCTGCATAGAATAGTGTTCTGCATAGAACACTATTTTCTTCTGGGTGAGCGTGCAGGAGTAAATATTCCTATGAATGATTTGGTGTATGATATGCAAAAAGAGACATTTCTACAGCCCGTCTAGATTCCCAGACAACATCTGACTGTGCTGTCATCAAAGACATTTCCACAGCCTGTTGTATCACTTGAAAGACAGAAGAGTCATGCAAAAATGAAAAATAAATAAAAACAGCTGACCTGCCAGTGTCACAGTGGAAATCTGAGCACAGCAACCTTAGACAATTTAGAGATTATGCTAACAATATGGCAAGAAGTTTCAGCAAACATTTGTGAAGAAAGGCAACTCCTGCACAAGTGAATGAAATCCAAAAATATGAGTCATGCACAAGCAATTTTGCTATGGGCCATAAAATCACTTTATGAGAGTTACAGATAATTCTGTATGCATTCTATAATGTTTCCCTACTGTGTAGAGATGGGTATCTCAGTATCCTATCACAGATAATGATGGAAAACAAATTCTCTACATAAAGGCTGATTGCTCAGAGATTCACCCTTAACTGTTCCAAGGGATTGTAATGCTGATGGAACACTTTATACCGCATTCATCAACAAAGAGTTAGATTCATCATTGCCAAACACACTGCAGTTTAGATGCTTGTTGTAAGATGTAGCAGGGTGAATTGAGAGCAGCCTTAGACACAGAATATGAATCCCACTATAGTCTATCACGCATGCACCTACCATCCTTCAAAATGACACCTCTCATTTCCTCCTGTTGGTACTTTTGCATGTATTCAGACATACAAAGCAGCATCAAAAGAACAGATGCATTCTGTACATGTCATGCTGATAAAAATTTAGAGCAATAAGCCAGTCATGAAATAAGAGATACTGGAGTATAAAAGATGAACCCTTTAGGATCAGCTTTAGAACAGAACTGCCTCTTTTTGTACCTCAATATTTTCTCTTTATGTTCTTTTAACTTTTTCCAATTGTACCCACACAACCATTATAAAAAAACAGTTTGAAAAACACTGGAAACTTTCAAAACAGACTTTTCTCATGAGACTTTAACAAGTTAACTCTTTTGCAAGGTAGCTTTACGACTAACACACTCTTGGCAACCCAAATTCAATGAGGACTCCACTGAAAAGAATAAGACGGATTTTTCTTAAACTTGGATGTGGCAGTCTCCAGAGTTGAGCTTAAAAACAAAACAGAAAACCCCAACAAAACAAACAAACCACAGAAGAATCCCAAAAGAAGATACCTCTCCAACATCATAGACCCATATGCGGCCTTCTGAATCACCAACTGCTACCTCCTTCCCAGCCTGGGCCCAGCGGACACGGTTGAGGGCAGACGCTCCTTCTATGGTGACGCTGGCTGTGGGAACCTGTTGAAACAATAGGAACAGGAAGGACAATAAAATCACACTGCCTAGAAACCCAGGGGTCAGTTTTGAATGTCCCGGATGAGTCAAAGTCCCTTGGCATTGCTGGCAGAAACAAACAACTCTCACTGTGGGGGGGAGAAAAAAACCCCAAAAGGGTTCATTTTCTCTTTGATCAGATCTGATAAAAAGAGTAAGAGACTGCTTGGAATGAACAGTAAAGGGTTGTAAACGACACCATTTCCCACCCCCCCCTTAGCCCTGGAAACATTTAAAACCGCATCTGCTTTTTTCTCAAAAAAACTAACATGACCAAGAACCAACTGAGAGTAGGATTTGGCTTCAGTCCTGCCCTGGCTTCTGACTCGGGCCCACATAACTTGACGGTCAGCAAACACATCCCTGTATTCATGCTGACACTTTCTTTGAATCCATACTCACCTCTGTGGCTAGATGCAGAGGTTGAAACTTAGGCATTGTATCAGAAAAGTCCTGAGCTAATCAGTTTAGAGTGAGGACATGGTAGAAGTGAGAACAGCTGAGCTGACATTTTGGAACTCCTACAATATATTCCCATAATTCTCTTTTACATCCCCAGGAGATTACTTCTGCTTTAAATACACCTGGATGCTGTCTGATTCCTAACCCAGCTCCCTGCCCCGAGTCAACCAACTTAACAGGTGACCCACAAGAATACGTAAGTATTCTGGTTAATGCGTGGGATGAATAAAGCAATGAACATGATCTTAAGGGAAGTATTTGTAATCTATGCTGGAATGAGGGCATCAAAAGATGCTGCAGGAGGATGGAACTGTGTGGGTGTTTGTCCCAGTTAGGTGGATCACTCAGTTGATTTAGGTCACCTTGTAGGACAAATGACGGTAACCTGCAAGCCTACTAATGCTCCACCCAGCTGCCTTTAATAGGAGAGAACCTGCCTGAGCAAGGAGCCTGTAGCTTGGCGTAACAGTCTTCCAAACAAGGCTTTTTCATTTCAGTGCTTTTTAGGTCAAGGTAAATGGGATAGGATAGCTGCAAAAACAACTCCTCCACCAGATCCATCCGGTGGGAAAAGGTTTCGGTCACACTGTGAGATGACAAGGGAGTGTCCCAGGATCTATAAATGGGCGTAGAACGGAGAGCAGTCCAGGTAAAAAGAGGTAGCTGGACAAGAACCGGGGTCCAGGCTACCCTTGGAGGAGTGACAGGTACTCCTTCTGTCCTCACAGGCAGCATAGTGCAGCAGAAGCAGAAAGCAAGCAGCTTGAAGGTCATATTGAAGCCTGGTCTGAACACTGACAAACTGGCAAGATTAACAAAACCAGTATTTTGCTGACTTCATCTCGGTTCTCGAACTGTAGCTTTACATTTTTGTTGTGAGACTGGTCTAAAGATACTGGAGAAAAATAATTTTAAACTGAACACTGTATAGCTCCCATGCCAGTCTCCCCCTCAGCCCTAATGCCTTCATTGTGTCACACTAGATGAGCGACAGCAGGAAGCCGAACCTTTGCAGACTTGCTGAGACTCTCGTTACAGCCACAGCGTGTGCACTGCCACGCCAGCAGCTGGACAAGGACTGGGAAGCAGGGCTCCTTCCCTTGACTCTCCCCCCTGCTCCCCCTCACCAACCCTGACACCAGGCTGCGAAACCAGCTGGCACCTCAAGCACAACAGCTTGAGGTGTTCTGCCACAGCTAAAGCATCACCTCGGCAAAGGGCTTCACGGCAGTGCCCTGAGCCCCACATGAGAAATGCAAGAGGATTTTGTTTGCAGAACGATGTAGAAATAATGCTGGATACTAATCAGAAAGCAGATACCATCCTCCCCCCGCCCCAGAAGTCATTCAAATGCAAATAACTGCTGGACTCATCTCCCCATTGTGCAAGGCCCAGGTCCTGTCCAAGGCAGTATTACCCCAAAAAGCTGGCATGCACTAACTCCTTGTCCCAAGTCTGCTACCTAAGCAAGAGTCAATGGCCTTAAGCCGACGTGAAGTCACTGATCCATGATAAAAATCACAGTAAAAAATAAGCAAGTTTTACTGCTGTGATCATAGATTTCTGAAAAAAAGAAAAAATCTAGCCAAAATTAATTTCATAGCATTTGGAAATGGTTTTTTTTCAAACAGCTAAGTGCCACATTTTAGAGGACTAAGCCACTAACCAGCTATATTTCTCAGAAAACTGCAGATCAAATATATGTGTTTCATGTACAAACATACAGTATATATTTAGGGCATTCAATTTTCACAGAATCTTTCAGAAGGCTGAAATACGTAACTCTAGAGCTGGGGTTCGGCGTAGGTTTTTTATTTTCGGGGTTTATTTTTTGTTGTTAATACAGCATTCTTTCAGTGTTCCACATAAAAATAAGCAGCACGAATGCCTCAGACACGAGACAACCCATGCTTTTTTCCAAAACCCGATGGTTTTGAAAAATCCTGTTACTAATCCACAAAGCTATCTAACAATACAAAAAGCAATAATGAAACAGTCTTTAAAAATCTAAAGAAAAAACCTTTTCTCCAGTGATATGGAGAGAAATATAGTTAAACCATAGTATCTTAAAATAGATTTGACTGCTCTCAGTAGTTACAGTTTATATTTCACACGCCTATTTTGGATTTCAAGGTAAGAATTTATTTGTAATGGTAGCACGATGTTTTTAAAATCACATTTGAAATACAATAAATTCTCTGAAGTAGGTGCCTGTCATATTTTAAACAATTTTGAAATGAAATTTTAACAGATAACAGATTAAGAAAGATGCAGTCAAAAAAGCCTGCATGATAAGAATATAGCTTTTTATTATTATTTTTATTGTCTATGTAGTGTCAAAACCTGCTTGCAAATACATCTGTTACTTGTTTCTAGATATAGACACCATCCTCACACTTTAAAAGCTAAGGTACAGCATGCAATAAACCCGAGAAACACCTGAACAGGATATAACACAGAAGGAATAAGCAACTTTGTAAGTCAGTTTCGTATCAGTTTGTACATAAATGAGACTCATCAGTCACCTACAGATCTTCTACAATCTTGATCAAAAAAATAAATGTTACGGACACACAGGTAAGAAATCAGCATTTGCTATCCTGAAGCTGTTTGCAAACCTCACTACACTGATCCATAAAAATAATATTCAGTTTGCAAAGAATGATGGAGTAGGTAAGGATTTCTTTTCTTTTAAAAGTTTTTTTTTTAATATTAAGTTATCAGATAGAAAATAAAACACGGTGATTTTCCTTGCTATTACAAAAATAATTGTTACACTGATCAAATCCTTGTTACAGTCCAATGATCTAAGTTATTTTGATCAGAAAGCATCTAGCTCTCAGGAAAAATGTTTTCAATAAATAGGTAGAGTATCACTAGTGGAAACTCTGTTGCAACTGAAAAATTTGAAGCTAGCATATTGTAACTAAATCCAGGTGTTTCCTTAATTGATTTTCAAAATAATACCTAAATATTAATGCGGCCTATTCTCCAAATTAAACAAAGCCAGGACTCATTAATAACAATCACATCTCGTTATTACACAGAGATTTTTATCAAGAGCTAGCAGTGAAGCACAGTAATAGACCTGTCATTTTCTACTGTCTTCACAAATACTTTGACATCACATATCTGACATCTAAAAGAAATAATGATCCAAAAAATAGGTGTTTCAAGATCTTATTACAAAGGCAGAAGTGCTGACAAGGAGTTTTTCTTAGCAAATAACTGTGCAGACTTAAACGGCATAATCAATTACAGAAATCTTGAAAATTATTAGCTAATTGCGACCTACCAATAGAGGGTAAAAGCAAACAACGATCACTGTTACAACGCTTAGAAGAACTGTTTGCAGTTCTCTTTCACAGATACTTTTGTTCCTTCTCCTGCATAACAAAACTTCACATCTATTCAGAATCTGCCAGTTTATCATTTACACAGATTTTTTAATTTGTTTCATCAGTGCTCAGTAAGGAAACCAAATGATATTTCTGAGTCCAGAGACCCAAATTCGATTCTCATAAAAATAAAAAGCTTGGATAAGATGGAAATAATTCCAGTCTGATCTTTACATGAGAGCTGATTTTGACCTCTCAGAACGGAAATAATTTGTGAAATCAGGGGGTGGCCTTGCATGCAGAATAAAAGCAGGATGAAGCTTGAAATTAATTTTTTTTTTCTGATGTTCCTATATATTTATATGTAAACACACTGAAAACACACAGCGGTTTGCTACGTACAGCCTTATTATTGATGGGAATGGGATCAAGCAGTCCATACTAATTTTTTAGAAAGAAATTATGGTCTCCTTGAGTAAAATGGCAAAACATCAGTTGATTTCAAGCAGAGCAGGATTTCAGCCCTGGTATTTGGGGGGATCTTTTTTTTTTTTTTTTTTTCTTCTCAAAATGCTGGGTTTTACGCTCTGTGTTTAAGCCTGCATTAATGAGAACACCTGAAGGATATGTCCCTCCCTTCCCAAAATAAATTCTTAGGAGACTCCTCCTGTATATCCTCCAGCTGTATGTGCTCTAATTAAAAAGGCTGCACTGCTTCCTGCTCAGAGCACTTCAAAAGGCCTCACTGCTCCCCTTGACAGTGCAGTGCCCGGTGCTGGTTCCTCTTACCTGTCCATGCTTATTTATGGCAAGCACCACTCACTGAAAGCCATAAACTGCAGCCGTATTTTACTCCGACTGAAACACATAGCATGTTTATGTGAAAGGCATATTAATGATCAAACTAATCTTAGAAAAAAAGTAAATTAAAAAATAGCGTGTATGGAAGAAAATACTGCCTCTTGCTCTTTCATCTCTTTTTTGGACATAAAAAAAAGAAACTCGTCAGCTAATATGTGACCTTTTGTTTTCTTACAGTCTGTTTGTTCTTAATTTTACATTGCATTAAGTAAAAACATGCAAGACTTTGTGTGTGAAAAAATACTTCCATTTTTGTGCTGAAAACTGATTACTGGCCATCTAAGATTGACCTCAGGTGATGACAGGTTTGCTGAAAATCATTTTTGGGTGAAACTCAAATCCAGAAAAAACAGTATCAATTTAAGTGTCTGGTGTTTTTAAAAATTTGAAATAATAGGAGGAGAAAAACGGGGTTTGGCACATTTAGAAAGATACTTTTTAAAAAACACAGTATTTACCAGTCTCAATCTTTGCTAAAAGTGCTCTGATTAATCCTTTCTCACCAGTGAAATTCAAAGGCAAGACCTTTCCTTTCCAAAGGTCCCCACTATTTAGTTATATAGTGGTGAAAAGAAAACTTACTTGTTACTTGCATTTGTGCCTTGAAGTTCCACAGCAAAGTTTAAAGACAAGAAAAGGTGAGGGTGTCAAGTCCTAAATAACGTGTGAGAGAGATGCCCCGTGCTTTAAAAAGACTGAAGCGGGGTACCAAGCAACTCAAAGGCAGGATGCGGGGGGAGATGCACGGGCACACGCTTGGTTTCTGACACGCTGGAGGCTCTGGCACGGGGCTCCCCAGTTACAAGCCCCAGAGAATTTGGCGCAGAGGATAATAAATAGAGAGGGAAAGGAAGTCTCGCAGTCCAACACGAGCCTCGGTCCCCGCTGGCAGCCACTGGCGGCGTGGCCGAGCTGCCAAGGTGCGACCCCCTGGGTGAGGGCTGGCATCGCAAACCTGGCCCTTGGAGCGTCGTGCGCCAGAAACGGGGTGGGGGGATTAAAAAAACCTGCAGAACGGGCGCGGTTTAAAAGTGCACCTTAAAATAACAGACGGGGAAGGAGCCTCCTCCCCGAGCCGGCACCGCAGCATTTAATTGCGTTGGCTTTCTGCCGGGGGTGCCGGAGTCGGCCCTCCCGCCCCTGACAGGTACGGAGCGCAGCAGCCCCGCCGCAGGGGAGGGAGCGAGGGAGGCGGGAGGGAGGGAAGGAGGGACGGCGGGCGGGCGCCCCCGGCAGCGGGACCTGCCCTCCCTTACCCTCCCCTCCCCGCCGCGCCCCGGGGCGCGGGCGGCGGCCGACGCCGGGC
>VYZQ01061067.1:23247-43007 GCA_013400655.1 Mystacornis crossleyi
GTCTGGCGAGTCTAATTAAAAACTTTGCACATTTACAAAGTGTCATAAAACTTCCCCAGATGAAAGGTCCTCCGCGAAGGGCGGGACTGCGCTTTAATGGGGCAACAACTGTCCGGTGGGATAAATGAGATGCCCGGTGTGAGGGATGTGGGACGCGCGGATGACGGGGCGGGGGGGAGCGCCCGCGGCCGCTCCCGGCCGGCACCCCGGCAGCGGGAGGGGGTGCGGGAGGCGGTGCGGGAGGCAGCGGGCACGGACGGCCGCTCCCGCCCGAGCCAGGCGCGCTGGCGGAGGCTCCGATAAGGATCGTGAGAGCGGCGCCAGCANTTGGGTGGATGTTGGGGCTGGAAGCACTGCAGGCTCAGTACACGGGACAGGTGTGTGTCCATCTGTGCTGCCGTGTCTCTGAGTATTGATGTGGTGTGTTGCTGATGCAGCACTGTATAGTAAACAATTCTGAAATATTTCTGGCCATCACAGGTATCACAAAAAATAACTGAAAGTATTCAGAAATTTAATCACATGACTTTGTCTTTTGAAAACATATCAAAAATACACAGGGATTTATTCCAGAGGCAGGCTTCTCCTCTGCTTGAATTAATGAAAGATGCTTTGATTACAGGATCGGGTCTCAAATTTTTGTAACCAGCCTAATGGTTTTTGTCCATTTCCTAAGACTAGAAAACATTTTGTGTAACAATCAAATGAAATTAGAGCTTGACCTTATTATCTCAAATTTATGCAATATTTTAATTTCTTTTCCCAGGCTGGAGTTTTGCAAAAAAAAAAGAAAAAATTACAAAAATATTTTCCTATCTGAAGAAGGTCTTGCTCTCCAAACACATACGTGTCTGCTAAGTATATTATTAGTGGAGTTACTTACATGTGTTAGTGGAATTACTTACATGGCTGTGCTAAAGCTTTTGCAGGGTTTAGGGCCAAATGAGGACCAAATTTTTCAAGAGGCAGAGGTATTTCATAGGAAATATCAAAGTTAATCTTTACAATTGTGAGCTGAGAAATAGTATTTAGCGAGGGCCACATGGATTCCCAACGCTGCACTGTGTATTTTCACTGAAAACATCTAATTTAAGTTCAAATATATCATGGGTCTAAATCCTGGTGGGCATTGAAGATAGCAGTATACCAAAAGAAAAGGAAATCTGGTCAACTGCTAGGTGGATGGTATTTTTCTTATTCATGGGAAAAGTGCTGCACAAACAGCACTTTAACATTTAATGTCATTGGAGAAGTAACAAAATTCCACATGAGTTAAGAGCCTATTAAGATATCAATCAATCCAGGGCAGATTTCAATCAGCATTTCCTTTTTGTCAGCATATCAAAACTTGTTTTGATCTTGAGTGTGGCACTTTTTTAATGGTCTTTTTAGTTCTGCTACTTTATTTTCCACTTCATGCCTAAAGACCAAGGCATTAGATGGAAGGGTCAGGAGATTTGGTGCTAATTTGTATCTTGCTGTACACATGTTGTGTAGTCTCTGCCAAATAGTTTTAGCTGATGCACTTCTGTTTCCCTGTTATCAAAATAAAAACACTTTCGAAATGCTGGTATGTGAGGTGAAAAGCCTCAAATACCAAAAATGAAATGCCTTTACCATAACAGTGGAAATAGTCAGATAGGAAGTCAGAGGGAAAGTGTGGACAACAGGAATAATACGGCTTTTGAGTAAGATCTCAGACGTGCAAGGAATGACACACAAAGGAATGAAGAAAAATAGGGCGTGGAGCACTGCAAAGAAATAAGAAATTGCAGGATTGTGAGCAGCCCAACCAAAAGGCAAGATCAGCTACAGTGTGGTTGGGAAATCTGGGAGAAATCATATGCCAGCAATCAGGCAGTGGTAGTGGAGCTGAGCTACACCTTCATACTGCCCCCAGCATCACTGTCCTCCCAGCCTGACTAGCTGCCAGTGAAAAAAGAAAAAGTATTTCCCATGCTGTCTTGTTTTCTTGCACTGTTTAACTAGAGAAGAACACAACAACTGCATAAGATCCATCTTGCTTCGCGTCCTGTCTTCAATACTAACAGTGACTGGCCTTTCTTAAAAGTTTACATTTCATCCTAGTCTGAGAGCAGTTATGTTGATTTCACTGAGAAGACTCCATTTCCAAGTTTAAGTGTATGTATAAATGTTCACAGGACTTCCTTACTGCGAGCCTGTTAGCTACGGGCCCAGGCCTGCAGATCTTTTAAAGCAACGATTTATGAGGAAGGACCGATACCAACCGCTTTTACAAAATGCTGAAATGTGGAACCACGTAAAGGTCACTTTAAAGCAGTTTTAAATTACCAAAACTTCAGACCTACACAATCCATAACTAACATATGGCTATTATTATAAAACAACTGAAATTTAAACTTGATGAGCTTTCATTCTTAAGTATCAACCTACTCTGTTATTCAGTAAAACAGAAGAAATAGTTTAAAGCAGTATCTTCAGAAAAACTTGGGCCAAATCTACTTATTACTGAAAAAGAAGAATGTAGGGTGAAAATACAGCCCTACTGAATCAATGGACTTTTGCCATTGATTAAAAAGGACATAATTTGAGCATTTAGTGGAAAAAGCAAAAAGCCAATTCTAAGACGTGATTTTTTTTCTCATTTATTTAAACATGTTATCAAAGTCAATCATTTATCCTCAGTGTTTGTGTAGAGGCATTGTTTAAGAGGACAATGAAGAGCAAACATTTTACATAGCCGTGGGCTGTCTAGGAACTAACACTTGTCTATGAAATAAGAAGCTCACCAAAATAAATTCTACACATTTATATAAAAGAGGAGGTTTTTTACACATATATATTTGACCACTCTATTCCACTTATTTGCATAGAAGAATTTTCTTTAATCCAGGAGGCGCCACACATAAAGTAGCTAATTATCCATATAAAGGAATGTATACATATCCACAGGTTTTAACTAGCATCCGACTTCTGAAAAGCCATGGAAAAACCTATTGGCTTTGCCCATTTCATGAAAAGAGCATTTTTTTACACGTTGCCACAATTTCTGTGGGTGTCAGCTCCACTTAAAGGTACTTTCCTCGACTGTACCTTCAGCAGTACAGATGTATGGTGACACCATGCACTCTGCTGTCTCTACTTCTTTCCACTCAATTGTCTTCTAAAGACAGTAAGCCAAACACCATACTTCTGGCTCATAGCATATTAACAACAGCCATGAGTGTTGTGCAGTATCGCATGTTGATTCAAGCTGATTTGGTTTTTCTAGGTGTCCAGCAAATATGACACATTCATTAGTCTTTGGCAGAAAAACTTTCTGAGCAAGCTGATGTTGTTTGTTTAGGCTCAAGCTCAGGCTTTCAGACACTTGGAAAGAGCAGAGCCAGAGTGCTCCTGAGCAGAGTGTCTCTTCCTCTGTCTGGTCCTTGAACAAAACAGGGAATAGGAGGTGGGAATGAGATGATCTTTAAAGACCCTTCAACCCAAACCATTCTATGACTCTATGAACTTAGTCCCTGTGGGACCAAGTATTGTACAAATAGTCTTTATCGATTTTAAAAAAACCCCAAAACGACAACCTGCAAAATGGTGTCAGAGAAAGACATCTCTTTCACCAGAGATAACACACAGGGAAGGTTCAGTCTTCTGTCTTCCTTAAAAGTGAGTGCTCCGGTGTCACACTGACCAGATGATGTGAAAGAAACAGGGCACAGCTTGTGGAACTTCTGCTCAGGATAGGATCTGAGCTTGTTCAGTATTTTATATGCCCAGTCTTCTCCATCTTGAAAGAGACCTCAATATTTTGCTGAATCCAGGCTCATTTGTTTCCCATTTGATGGTGCCACTTAACCAGGCCAACTCAAAACATGCAGACAGTATAGCAGAAACCAAAAGCTGCTGGGAATGTTGAGGCAAATAGTCTTCAAATTGGCTTTACTTTGGTCGTAACCTTTCCCCCTTCAGTGGTGTCCTTCTTGGGACACCAGCTATTAGCTGTGTGGGGTTACTTGTCCACACCTTTGGTGGTGAGGGGTTAAGTCCTCTGCTTTGTATAAGGCTCTACTACTCTTGCAAGCCTTCATGTTTTCTCTCCGTTTGTATGGAGTCAAAGAGGCCCTGCTTTTCCTTCAGACTGACTGATCTCCGCAGGAATTTTGCCAGTTCTGGACTACCATGTTTCTCCCAAATCTGTTTTCTAATAGTTACAATGATCTAGGATTATCCAATAGCTCCTGCTTTGATATTATACTTGTGGGACTTAGTTCAGTTTATGCTCATTTTTAAAAGTTACAGCACTCCCAGAAGCTGTTACTAGATGTCATAAACCAGAGACACTAGTTACAGGTACTGAGGTACCCTGAACTGAGCTACATGAGTAAAAACTCCTTTACCTGCCTTAAAATTCTTTCTGGCAGTCAGTTTCAGTGCTGGATTGCAGATGACCCTCTGGGACTCACAGAACATTTCACTGGGCTATGACCTATCTGTATGTTGTGTCACCTCACTGTTGGATAATTACTAGGTCACTGAATCAAGTCTAAACTGACTTGATTGGCAAGGTAACAGGCTTAAGTTTTAGACTCAGTAGCAACAGGGGGAAAGAAATGAGTGTGGAAATGATCCCTACACTCTTCACAACCCTTTTGTTTAAGTGCTGTAGTATTGTTACACTGATTGGGTTTGGCATCCTAAGAGTTGCAGACAGACAAGGTGGAAAACTGTTCACTTTTAGAAAGTATTGTTCTTGCAGAGATGCTGAAACTGTTGCCTTTCTAAATTGTCAATAATGAAAGAAAGTCCAATATTTTTGCATAAACATGTGGGAATTATTATGGATGGAGGAGGGGACAAGGGTAAGACTGAAAGGAAAGGGGCTATGAGAGCAGACCAAGTCTGGAGATAACCTGATGATTACATTTTTGTGGTTTCTTTCAAAGTCAAAGCGCCATGAGTGAGTATAAAAGAAGGAAGCAAAGGAGAAAAGGTTTGATGATTGGCACAGGCCGTTTTCATGAGAACTGATCTTAATGTCTAATACTATGGCATGAAGGAAAAAATAAAAGAATTTGGAAAGTCAGACAGCACTTGTCTTTTAAGAGCATCAGAAATTCAAACAGCAGAGCTTTTGAAATCTGTGGAGATAGCCTGGAAGCTAGTTTTACTGACAGGTAAACTGCTTATTTGGTTAATCCTTCTTAACTCTTTTAAGTACTCAGCAGAGGTGCAACACATTCTGGCTGTGCTGCTCTACTTCAAAAGTTCTCTTCTACCATGCCTTTCCACTCTCCCGAATGGAAAAAGACCTTTTTATTTTCTACAGGAAAAAAGCAGAAAGCATGGCATTCCTCTTCAGCACTGCATATTAGCTGAGGAGCTATTTTCAGTGAGTTTGATATAAATGTGCATTACTTGATACCTACTGTAAATTTAAATGATTTAAAAGATCTGCTTGCAGTGGATGAACTTTAAAAACATCAGAATGTATGTAAGGCAGGCTGTCTTACAGTATTCCCCAGCTCACTTTTGTCCCCAGTTCCTTCTGGCCAGGCTGCTGTAGTCTTGTTTCTGCATTTTAGATCATCCAGTTTCATTCCTAATCTGGAGCCCCTCTTAATCCACACTAACAAGAGCTGTGCCTATGGGTTTCTGCTGTGTGAGGTTTAATATTCTCTGCTTCATTCACCCACATCAAGCTGGAGGCAAGTGCAGACAGCAACACTGGAAAAGCCTATACAGGTATATGCCATTTGTTCTCTCTGTATTTCCTCAGACTGCTGACTTCATTGCTAAATGATAATCAAGTTTTCCACCTTTTATTTAAAACATGCTCTAAGCAGGGCAACACTTCTTCCTAAACTACTAACTATGCATTTGTGTCAAGAGATTTCTTTAGAAATATTATTGTTTTCTTTTGGAATTTATACCTTCTTCTAAAAATGGCTCAATTTGTTTTAAGAAGCTCAGAACACTATAGAAAGTCTTACCGTCCTTGCCTGGCAAATTGATTCACAGTTTCTGTAGTTAATACTCCTGCCTTTATATTACTATAATCCTGGATTATTTTTCTGAGACGTTCTTGAGGGACTTGCTGAAAAATATCAGCAAGGCATATTGATGGAAGAATGACCGAATCCTGGTCAGAGGAAACACTGAACACAGAGTGAAACACTGAAGCGCAGATTTGGTCTTCTACCTCCAGTTGTCATTCCCTGTTTATATCCCACAGAGATGGGACAGGGAAGCAGAGCTGGAGAATGAGTGGGATGAACTGGGAGAAGCTGGATTGGTGTGCTAGTGCTTTCCTGTCATGCAGGAGAGGCAGTGGCATGCACTCAGGTCCTGCACGTACCTCTTCAGGGGTCAGTGGGACTGGTCTCCCTGCTTCGGGCCTCAAGTTGTTAAAGAGAGGTAGTTTAGCTCAAATTGCAAGGCGAGGAGAGGAGTGGGATAGTGTAGCTGCGGTTTGGTTGTTTCCCACCCTGTGATTCTGACGGGAACATTCAGTATGAGGCCCCTGAAAATTCAATTTTTCTTTTTAATGGAAAATGCTGCTTCATCGCAGGGTACCTGGCCCAGCAGTGCATGTGTACTCAGCGAATTGCCAAGATTTCAAGTGACCCTGCTGCTGCAGTTCGGCTGCCAGGAGGCAAGAGCATGAGGAACATTGCAGGATGGCTGACACAGCCTGATGTTACAGCACTGTCTGCTTAGCAGTCAAGATTAGTATTTGTAGCTGCTGCCACCAGGATGCCCGCAGGGCTTTCATGGGTCAGGAAGCAATGATTTTGAGGCTAATTATTATTGAAGACGACTTCATCTTGGAGGACTTTGTTCCTTTTTTTTTTTACTGGTAACAAAAGTGTCTCATATGGCAGAGAAAGGATGTCTGCATGAAGCAGGTCGGAGAAAATTTCCATTATGGAAGAAGTACTGGGCTTTATATACTGATAATTGTCCTGAAATGTTTCACTATTGCATGCAAGCTTGATCCTCCAGTGTAAATCTGCAACAGAACTGTCAGTGGGAGATTTGCATTTTGATTTCAGGGAAAAAAGGAATGATGACTTTGTTTTGCACAGATTATATAAGCTCCTGAAATCCAATTCTGCTTTCCATGTGCAAATAGAGCTTTCATTGCTTACAGCTGGATTTATATTAGGGTTTTCTGAAATACAGTTTATCCCACGGAGTTTTTTAGAACTAAATATTTTAGATGACTGTTTTGTGTGTGTGTGTGCGCCATTCTTCACTAAATGTATCGCAAAGAAGCACCATGTTTCATGTGAGTAAATTAAGTATGCTGGCCAGCTGATGAGTATTTTCCTAACACTTATCAAATATGGCTACACAGAAAACCGAATGAAGAACTTGGGACTGGTTTCAAGCCACCTGACTTCACTTTGGTTTTGCTCTGTAAAATTACCTAGAAAATACCTTTTTTTTTTTTTTTTTTGTACAGCTGGATGAGAGCCAGACCTCTGGCTCCAGAGGTAAAGGGCAAAACCTAAAAAAAAAAAATCCTGTCTGAACAGGCAACTCCACCCTCTTCCCCAAGTCAGCTTGGCCTTTTGACAGAAAGTGAGCTCTTGAGCAAATTCATTCATTGCCTTGTTTTTGGACCAAACTCAAAATTCTGAACTCACACCACAGAGAGACCCTATCCATGAAATCCCAGCATGCTATTTTATCACCCTTTGTCATTTCCTGTAATCAGATAAAGTTAACACTTGGACAGTGATTAATCAAATTAATCGTTTTAACTGGTTTTATCAAAGAGAAAAGAAAGAGCTTTCAGTGCTAATGCAGCAGTGAGGGAGACCATTCTAGTCAGGTAACCAAAATAAGAGGAGTGAAATTGTCCCCTGAGATAGACATTTGAGCCCCGTCAAAATCAGTCAGAGGGAGGAGTAGTAGAGTAGTAAAGGATTCCACAGGATTCTGGCTGCAAATCAAGGTGCATATATATGTATATGTGTGTGTGGTGTGGGATAAAGAGGCTGATTCCTTCCTGGTAATGGTTCAGGAGAAGCCAGAATAAGAAGACAGACTCAGGAGCCCAGAAGTGCTGACACAACTGCCTGTTTAGATATGGCCTGAGGCTGTCCAGATGCAAGAAAGCCACCAGAAGCTACAGCAGCTGATTATCGGCCAGACTTGGGCTCCTGCGTAGTCAGTGGTGAGCAGTAATGGTGGTCTCTCCAAGAGATGTCCAATGTACACAGTACAGTTACTTCTTTCCAGTGGCTACATAAGAAACCAAAGTGTAAAAGCTCTACCGAATAAAAGATCCAGGAGGATCCAAATTCATATGAAGTAAGCGTCACCTAAAATGCCTTGCTTGATAATATGAGAAGATACGGCCCAAAGGATTTAGGAAAGCTTAGAAAAAACCATTAAGAATGAACATGTTCAAGATGTAAGTAGTGATATTTTCTAAATTTCATAAAGTCCCGCTCTCGTCTACACTTCAGTGTATGCAAGATAAGGTAGCTGAGTAATCTCTGCATTTCACCAGTCCCATTTTGCCGTCGGAGGTCTGTTTGATCCTGTTACAAACTGGAGAAGCAGGGCTGGCCCCCAGTGGACAGAACAGGTTTCATCAAGAAGTGTCAACACATCAAAATCAAGGCTTCACTCTGAGAAGATCCTGCTGTCAGTGAAACCAGAGTTGTTCATTGGCACAAGACAGAGCTCAGAGCAAAATGGCAAGATCAGCACTTCCTCCCCTTACAGAAGACATGCGTTCCTGTCCTACTCAGGCAGACCCTTGGAGCATGAACCAGTGGCTTACAGGACACTCTTGTGGAGCTCTTACACTCTTCATAAATAACTGCATATTCACTGGGATAGGAACATTTTTCATAAGGCAGGGAAATGGTGTATGCCATTAACCACGCACATCAGTGCCTCTAATCTGTGAGCCACTCTAACCACCAGCCACATGACTTCATTAAATCAAGTCGTTGACTCCTGCATTTCCAATTACAGTTACAAAAAATTTTCACGAGGAACAATTCACCAAGTTGTTGTAACAGTTCACTAAGTTTACTGTCCTTTCATCATGAGTATATTTGACTACATTTCTAGTTGGATCTTTAACTTCAGACAATGCTAACTGGAACACAAGAGGCTCTCATCCATTTAAGGCAATTGAAACTGTAATAGAAAACAATCTTAGCCAGTAACCAGATAACTTGAAAAATTTATTTGTAGTGTAAAAACCAGTAAGTTCTTAACCTCAAAAAGTTACAACCTGGCCCTGCTATTTTGGTAAACTTAAAAAAACTGGCCACATGTGCATGCATTTTCTTGGTGACCATCAAGTAGTGCTCTGGTTCATTCTGCAACACCATTTTCCATCACAGTAAATTCGGTCTATCAAGTGGATCTGATCACATCCTATCAGCAAGACTTCTGAGGAAGGGCAGAGGTACCTGCCTATAGTAACACCACCACCACATGTTTCTTTGCAGTTTTCTAGTGGTAGGCTTCAGCTGGACCTTGGAGGAGATGGTGTTCAACTCTAGGCCAAATGAAAACCAGTAGAGTTTGAAGTTACATGCTGATAGGAAGGTATGACAGGTAAAATAATTTGCTCCAAGCAGCAGGAGGACTGGGTTGTACCCAGGTTATCAACAAACACGTGGGCATAAGATATTCAAGGTACAGAAATGTACATGAAGGCACATAGAATAGAAATGGGAATGTCTGCTGTTTAAAATGTGGTTTCTTAAAAAAGCACAACAGATTGCAGACTGGAACAGCACAACAAAAGAGAAGAGTAGCATGTGAAGAGCACAAGAAAAAAAAAGACAAAGGAGAGGGACAAGGAAGGCACTACCACTGATGCATGTGCTAGTAAAGCAAAACTGAGCACAGACATACAATGAGTGGTCTGTCACTGAGGGCACACATCCTCTGGCTCCATTAGACCCTGATAATGGTTATGTGGTGGCCCTACTACCAGTCTGCTCACCTCTGAGCCTCCTTCTGACTATGGCATTACCACCATTACTTAAACATCAGGCAGAGGGAGACAAGCATGGATGGGGACACAGCAATGTTGTTACAGTTATTCCGACCTCTGCCCATCTGAGCATGACTTAGGCATAGGTGCAAGAGGAGAAGGCTAGTCATTAGCACCTCCCCTCAGCGGAAGTGTAAGAGCTAAAGAAGGCATGTGAAGGATGAAAAAGCTAACAAAATCCACCTCTCTGTACAGACCCTTATTAACTCCCTTATCAGCAAACAAGCCATCTTCTAGGCTTTAGCTGAAACTAGTGTATGTTTTGCTATGCTTTAACAATTCCATGATAGCTCCCATCTCTTGACACAGTATCAAAAAATTTGCTCTCCAAACAGCAATTGCTGTAATAATAACAATACTTACATTTCATTATTTAACCTCATTCATGAGGATTAGTGTTTAATTAATTAACAACACTTAGCATTTCCACTTAGCACTTTACCTCTTCAAAGCACCGTACTGACACTACCTAATTAAGGGCAGAGCTCCACAGACACTTCACATCGGGACTTCCCTTTGACAGCTCTGCATCCAAGACTTGCTCATATGGTGTAGCATGAATTCAAGTTGAAAGCCCTGTTAACTTCATTAGGAACCAGGTAATGCAGTGGTTATCAAGTAACTACCTTTGCAAATTCTGTTTGTTTTCCTGTTGCTTGCTATTCACAGAGGGATCTAATTATTGGCTAATGTGATGGATGATAATGTGAACCTTGTATTAGTGTTATCTATAAAATGCTCATTCATCCGCTAGTGAAAATCTTATTCTCAGTCACCTGGTTGAACTGCCTTTAGCTAGAAAATGTGTTAACCACAGAAAGAGATTATAAAATGTCAAGTGAGAGTTTTTAAGGGAGATGGTGCTTTCAATCCATCAGATTGCCTGCTATGAAAGTGCCTTTTTTGTAAGCACCCCAGGATGCTACACAACATCAGTAGACAATATAAACACAAAGCGTTTATGGTTCACTTTACAATTGGACATTGACTCTGAACCTGTGAAACAGAAAGGAATTGAATTTCATGACCAAAGAGAATAATGTGCACAGTATTAAGCAGACAACACTGGTAGAAGCAGGAAAGCAGTATGGCTTTGGATGCTGATAGGGAGATTAAATTTACAAACAAGAAACTAAAGGAATAAACCAATTCTGACTAAAATCTCATAAGCCAGCAGAAGCACTCAATACTTCATATCAATCCACTATTTTTTTTTCAGAGCCCACTGATAGACTGAGCCTTGACTATGAGAACTGAACAAAGAGAGCCTTAAATATGTAGTAGCTCCAGCCAAGAAAATTATTCAGACAATACGGAAATAAGCTTCTGATGCAGAGGAATGGGGAGAAAAAGAAAATATTCATCCCAATTCAGGAACTTGTCTAGTGTCTCAGAGGATGTTTTCACAGGGCAGTGGCTGGCAGGGCATCAGCCTTGGGCTGCTGCTGCTGCTCAAACCTGCTCCAGAAGAAAGCAAGTGATCCAAAACAGCAACACAGCTTCCAGCTCTGAGCGGTGCTGTGGTGTGTCACATGCACATCACAGCTCGCCCAGCTCAGTCAAACAGCTTTTTCAGGAAGCCCCTCTTGCCAGATGAGCCACAGCTTTATAGATGTTAGAAATTTAAATGGTTTGGTTCTTTGAAAACTGATTGTCTTAAACAAAATCAGACCCAACCATTTTGGCACTGAAATATTCCACAAGGCTAACGGTGTAGTACTATCTGCAGTGTCTTTGTACCCAAAATGTGCTGTGTTAGTGTTACTAGTAATTTCTAAAGTCCCAAGAGCTTAAAATAAAAATCAGTCTTTATTATCCCTTAATACAGTTTCATTTAAGGTGCAGATGAATGAGGCCCTTATTGCCATATTCAACCTCAAGCTGACAGTTGAAGACTCATCCAAGACTCTTCTGTACATCTGTGTTTGGAGTCCAATACTTGCCTTTCATCCTCCCTGCATTCCCCACAAATTCTTCTTCCCTCACTCAGCTTCAACTTCAACACTCCAGTATTCCCTTGCCCCCAGTCACCACTGCCCAGGACTCCCTTGTCTCACACACCAAATGGCCTATCTAGCCCCAGTGAGCCAACATCTAAGCTGTTCATCCGTTGGCTATCCTGCAGCCCTATCTAATGTTCACCACCTAGGAACCATACCAGACCCATTCCAGCCTGCCCATGTCCACTCCTCTGGACCACTTCTGCACTGGTTAAGGCTGGGTCTAGTGATGTGTATAGTTACACGTGAATTGGGTAAATCATGCACCTTTCTCATTATGAGTTTCCTGAAATGTAACGCTCAAGAGAAAACCATCAGCTGTGGTCACTGCCAATTAGGAAAAGATACCTGTTAACTAGCACGCACATTGGATCTGGCTATTAACAAATGCACTGGGAAACTACGATGGCAGCTGATTCAAGTTATCATCTAGGTAACTGTGCTTCTTTTTCCAGCGCAAGAGCCCTTCTGATCATTTTCATATTTACATTTGCTGTGCATCTGTTCTAGCATCTCCAAGCCCTGGCGTCTTGGAGGAACACATGCTGAGATACTTCCTGACTGGGGTCAGCTTCCAGTACTGGAACTCTGCTGGGTGCGGCTCCTGATGTGAATCAAATGCAGGCATAAAACCAACTTGGTTGAGACAAGAACCTGACATTTGGAAGGCAGTTCTCTTCTCTGGTGTATAAAAATAAATTTAGATGACTTCTAAAATTAGGATTTTACCTCTCACTGTCCTGTTTTACTCAGCCTGTACAACAAACCAGGTTGGTCTGTTTAGTCTGTCCCATGGACTGCTGGGGTTTCAAAGTTTCACAGGACTGTGACATTTCTGCTGTTCTGCTGCTCTCTCTGAAAGAGGTCACAGGCAGAGGGCCACAGACTAGTCAACAACAGATCCCTGGTGGTCATGAATGTAAGTTCCAGCATGTACTTCTCCCTGCTTCCAGTGTCTAACGTCATTGGGATATTTTATCTTTTGGCTATTGCAGCCTCCTCCAGCAGTGAACTTCACAAGTGATATTGATTGCACTAAGTTGTACGTGCACTTCCCCTGTTGCTTCATCAGAGGAAAGTGTTCCTGCTGCTGCACCACCACGGTGCATAGTATTAGCCTTGCAATTTAGCCTGCACAGGGAGTGCTGAATGGATTGTGTGATGGCTGGGAGTCCAAGACATCCTCATCTCCTTGCCTCGTGAAACTGCTCAGCTCTAGGGTTAATATGCAGGCCAGCTAAAGGGCAAGGTATGCTCCAGGGCAAATATGATTCAGAGTTACACTAGCTATATATTTTACTTACAATTTTATCACTATGCCCATTCTAACCACAGACTTTCAATTAATTTGTTCTTAGGACGTGATAGACGGTATTAAAACATTTCTGACAACAGCATTTTCACAAGTAGCATTACTTGTCCCAGCCCAACTCAGATTTCTTACCTTTGTGGTCCACAATTTCACTGTCCAGTCAAACGATGATGTGACAAAGAGATGGGAAAAGTCTATTGGACCCACTGCCATGTGACAGTTGATTCCTGTGACAGGTCCTTGGTGGCCTTCAAAAATTTCACCAATGCCAGCTTTACTACAGGAAGAAGAAAGATTTACATGCAGAGAGTGATTTACCAACTAGTGATTTAACACAATTTTTCTTAACTCTTAAGTTCCTGTTTCCTTTTAAAGTTCTATTTAACCTGTAAATCTCTCTCCTTTCACTAAGGCCTTTGCCTGCAGAAGTTTATTTCAGTGGGCAAAATTAATGCTCAGAATTGAGCACAGGGAGAATTTCTCTTCTTTCTGAAGACTTACCTTACTCACCTTTACATATACTGTCTACTCCTATAGCTTGAAATAACAATTATGTATAATTATAAAATAATTCTAAATTGTAATTATACTATAGCTTATGCCTCTGAGTAAGCCATTATCACAAGGAATAACTAACATTAAAATAGAAATGCAGATATGTTAATGACTTATCATGGGCAATTCTTTTGCTCTTAAATATCTAAGATAACTTTTCATAGCAGTCAGTCAAGTCACTAGGAAGCAAATGCTTTTTCACAAAAAGTGAAGGAACTGATCCCATGATCAGGTATCATACAGTCATTACTTTGAACAAGGGGAGATGTTCATTTAATCAGCTGGAGGCTAGAATAGCTATTTGGAAGGAAAAATACAACGCTGTGTAAGAGAGAATGTGCACAGTTTTCTTCTTCCTGGGAGCCAGATCAGTTGTCAGTGCTGTTTCACAGTGTACACAGAAAAGGGAATCATGAAATTACCCTTTTAGCTAGATTATAGAAAAATTGCGAGTGGAAGAATATACATTAAAAATAGCCACAGCTCTGATGAGCTTGTCAGCCCTGTGCCAGTGTGAGTGCAGTGTACTGAAAGGAGATATGGAGCTACACCAGAGAAAACTGGTCCCTCATCCAGCTGGTGCAGTGTCCCCTCACCTCTCCTGTGTGGACAGTGTGGCCTCACTTAGGCTCCCTTGCCAGACCTCGCAGCATGTGCTGGAGCAGGGGCTGAGTCCTGCAGTGCTGGGTAAGAAGGACGCCTCTTATTTCATCCCAGCTATCTGCCACGTAGTCAGTGGGGTAAGGGGGGTTCTGGAGCACTGAGACCATCCCGGGTATCTGCTGTGCTTTGACACCCCTTTTTCCAGAATAACATATGGCTCTTCACTGTGCTGGGCTGAAGGACACAGGAGCCTCTGGAAATAAACCAAGGATGGTAGCAAAAAGCTCCAGGAGAGACAGACAGGAGCAGAAGAGCTTTTGTCGATGGTCAGTAGAAGGTTTTACAAAGGTGTGCTAAAAAGAGGATCTGGCACCTTCCTCCTCTTGTGAGGCAAGTCTGAAAGTTCAGAAGTGAGAAATGCCCTTGGGCATGCTTCATTCATCTTAGCAGCCTAAGACTCATTCAAACCACCAGCTGCCACACAGACTATCAATATATGCCTAAATAGAAGCAATTCTGCAGTACTGTCAGCACAGTTGCTCAAAGTCGAGCAGCTCCTGTGCTGGTCACAGGAACAGTACAGACATCGTTGATCCAAGAGGAAAAAACATTGAACACACATTTGGCTATCTCTCATCAACACAGGTACAGAATGTTTTTTAAGTGCAAAATACTGAACTTCACCTTCCATGACGACAGGCTGTGTAGACTGTTCCCTCTTCACTGCCAACGACAAAGTTATTGACATCTCCGGTTGGGAAAGCCATTCCTGTGACCGCCACTGGTTTGGACTTATTGTATACCAGCTCCATGCTCTCCTACCAAAACATGTTTTTGTTATTATGCTGTGATCCTCCTTTCCTTAGTCTGGGTTGTGTTTTTTTATAACTGATTTCTAAATACTACATGGGGTAGCAGGAGAGGAAGATTAATTCATTTGGCCCAGTCACAGGACTTTGGTTTCTACGTAAGACGTTGTGAGAAGATGCAATGTCACAAACCAGGATGCTCCTGCCATCCCCAGTGCTGTCTGTCACACATTTGAGACTGGCAGGAAGGCACTGGTCTTTTCTGCATCATCTTAAATCAGCCAGAGATGACAGGTGAAAATTTAAAATCTAATAGTGCAGAAACTAAAGGTAATACCTTAATGGTTACATTTGCCAGCCTCAGGCTTTAACAAATCATGCAATACCCTTCTATTTACGAACATTCTGGAAATCAGTTGTCAAGAAGCACACGTCATATCGTGTGCATGCGAGGCATTTATTGCACTGTGTCATTTGTCCTTTCGCTGAACAAAATTAAGAAGTTGGGGTCCTGTCACTACCACCATTCTAAGCACCGCTTTTCAGGGATTTTCAGAGGTAACCATAAACACTTCCTCTAGACTCCACCATCAAGCTATAAACCAGCAGGAATGTTTTCTGTTTTCATTTGGTAGCTATATTTTAAAGTAAATCAGCATGCCCATTTTTGCAATTGCAAATGCAATCACCATGCAAGTCTGTGGCCATCGCAAGATGTGTACGCTTTGAGCAGATTTTGCACAGCTTTTTGGTTTTTCAGCTTAAATGGTGTAACCCAAGAATCCACAAAAGGCCTGAATGGTTTCATCATTTTCATTTTTAGTATTTAAGTGGGTATGTTCTCTATGTTTAAGAAGTCAATGCTGCTATTCTTCTAGGGCCAAAGCCTGTAGGGTTTTTCTCAGAAGGGTTTTTTTGCTGTAAAGGAAGTGGGTATCCCTGTGAGAGGAGAGCGATGCAAATCTATAGAGAAATATTTCTGCTTGGTTTATACTTTTCTTTTAAATAAATTTGGTTCTATTATAAAGGCAAAACAAGACATGGAAAATGCATTGGGAGACCACCCTATATATCTGTAAAGATGTGAGTGAGAGAGAGAGAGAAATTCTGTTAATATGGGAGAGAGACCATATATTTTTGTTAACATCTTCTGGGGTGAGATCATCATTTAGTGTCTCTGCAGAGATATGGCCATAGGCTGTGGTGGACTCTTTCCTCCCAGCGCCCACACCATGGCTATACACAAGTGCTCTGGATCTGTGTCTTTGGAAAGTTTCAGACTGACACACATCAGCAACACTTTACTCCTCCCAGTTTAAAGCTACGGCATGCAGCTTGACGTCACGTCCTGTGCCTTTCTTTTCTAGATCACCATGAGCTATGTGCCAAACTTCAGTGTAATGTGGGGTGTGTTCCCATCCTTGCTGAGAGTCAGTTTTGGAGCAGGGAAATGCCATTTGAGTGATGAGGTACTGGGACTCAGATGTTCGCAGATATGTGCTTTAGACTTTAGTATTCCAGTAAGTGAATATGCAGGGGTGGGACTTATCTTCTTGATGTTTAGCTGAGAAACTGTGGAAGGGATTCGGGTGCCTGAACATAGATGCCTGGGCCATTTTAGATGCCTCCATTTCTCTTGCAGAAGAGTACTGGTTTCTCTGAGTCCCAGGGCACAAATACCAGCCCCACACTGTTGCCTTACATGAGCAACATGGTCAAACTCCGAAGTTGGCCTCACTTTGAGTAGGGGAGTAGATGTGATGACTTCCAGAATCCTCTCCCACCCTAACATAGGACAGTTCCATGTCCCAGGGTGGGTATCTGAAATGGCATTTCACACTTGGATGGGATGAGTCATCCTCCAGAAGCAGGAGCCTCTCTCTACCTCAACTGTATAGAAAACTTGGATTTCGAACTTAGACTTGACACATCAACTTTCAGATGGCTGAAGTTAGGCTAGAGGAGTCCCACCTCTTGTGTCAACACTGAAAAGTGAATAATTCAATAGTAATTCCACATTAATGCATGATTAATGGAATCATTATGGGGACTTTCTATGCAGCCTTTTGAAACAAGATCTGATCCCTCCCATGATGCTTAGTAAAAATGATATTAAATTTTTCTTCCAAGAAATTGTGTATAAAAATGAGTGATGTGTTGGAATGGAAAATGCACTACTTCAGAAGATAACACTTAAAAGATTCTTTCCGTACACCTTTTTCAGCACTGGATTCTTTGTTTAGTTTCCATTATTATAATCACTAGTGGTTTGGGCAATTTTCCTGTGTTTCCTTTCATTTCTGATACAAAGGGGGAGGGGAAGACAATTGTAGCAAACATTCCAGAGGGGGAGAATTAGTTCTAGAACTTTTGATTTGCATTGTTTGTTCCTTTGGCTACTGAAGGCTGCCAGCAAAGTAAGTTTCTGAGTTTCTGACTGTGTGCCTTGGAAACCTGCAGTGCCTAGGGTGTGTTCTGCAGCAGTGCAATCTAGTCCATATTTGTTAAACAATGCTGTAGAATAAGTGCAATTTATACCACAGGCGACTTCTGTAATTACTGTGCTTTAAAATGGACTATTTCATTTTCACTTGAAACTGACCTATGTATTAACGTATTACAATAATTACATGATTTGTGGTAAAGGAAATGGGGTTTGGCTCTTAGCAGAGACTGCTGGAAGCAAGCTGTACTCTTTCAAGTGCATCCATTGGTTTTAGTTTGTATAGGATGCGAGATTTTGGCTTTTAGGAGCTATGTTCCACTACGCAGGTATCCTGCTCTACCAAAGGCACCTTTTCCCCCTGTGTAGGTGAAAACAAACCCACCTGTGGAGTTGAGAGCATGTCCAGGCTCCAGGAGCACATTTTGCCATCCGTAGAGACAGTAATAAGATTGTGTGCATTCTGTGTTCCAACTACATTCACACAATACACAGGATGCTGAAAACACATAACACTGGAAGTCAGAGAGCCATTCTTACATTTTCACAAACAAATTTCTAATGTCTCATATGATATTTTAAAGAATGATTAGGTATTCACACAATGCCTGGAAAATATAAGACTCAGCTTTTGCCAGATAGGAATTGTTTTGGTTGGGTTTTTGTGTTTTTTACATTTAAATTTTAAGAAGGACATTATGGAGGTGAAAATGTTTTCAAAGTTTCATTTTCCTCATAATAAAACAACCCAGCTGAGTAATGCTGTGAAAATACCAAATTATGTGGATGAGANNTATGTGGATGAGATTTCACCCACAGGGACATGTATCATTCTACTGATGGCTTTTGACACTGAAAATAACCAGCAGAAAGAGGAAAACTGTCCAAACAGAATCAAAAGGAAAACTTTATTCAAGAAAACAGCTGCATAAAACTTGAACTCTGTCAGAATTTGGCTTGCATGCTAAGTATTTGCAAATGTACTCCCGTTGAAGAACATGAACAAGCCCATCAACGTTCTTCAGCATTGGCCAATACACCTTTTAAAATCTGTCATTATAAGCGGGGAGTGACTAAATTTAAGGTGTTACACCTGGTTCACCATAGTGCAGTCATTCCATGGAGGCTGAATTCCAGTTAGCATGCATAATGNGGTTTGGCTCTTAGCAGAGACTGCTGGAAGCAAGCTGTACTCTTTCAAGTGCATCCATTGGTTTTAGTTTGTATAGGATGCGAGATTTTGGCTTTTAGGAGCTATGTTCCACTACGCAGGTATCCTGCTCTACCAAAGGCACCTTTTCCCCCTGTGTAGGTGAAAACAAACCCACCTGTGGAGTTGAGAGCATGTCCAGGCTCCAGGAGCACATTTTGCCATCCGTAGAGACAGTAATAAGATTGTGTGCATTCTGTGTTCCAACTACATTCACACAATACACAGGATGCTGAAAACACATAACACTGGAAGTCAGAGAGCCATTCTTACATTTTCACAAACAAATTTCTAATGTCTCATATGATATTTTAAAGAATGATTAGGTATTCACACAATGCCTGGAAAATATAAGACTCAGCTTTTGCCAGATAGGAATTGTTTTGGTTGGGTTTTTGTGTTTTTTACATTTAAATTTTAAGAAGGACATTATGGAGGTGAAAATGTTTTCAAAGTTTCATTTTCCTCATAATAAAACAACCCAGCTGAGTAATGCTGTGAAAATACCAAATTATGTGGATGAGANGGCAGAAATCCTCAGAGCTCTGGCTTGCTCTCAGGTTTGATACCTGAGTGAGCCCAGTAAACGTCCCCTCTCTAAGAGCAAAAGGTGCAGCACCTGTACAAACAGTGTTTGTGCCCACACTGAGATGGACTAAGCAGTTGCTGCTGAAATAGAACCTTGTGCTTGGAGGCAACCTGTGCACGCCAGTAAGTCACAAGGTCCATTTGATACCCTTTTTTTCTTTCTGTCAAGATTGTCAGGCACCTGATTTCTCCCAGATCATCAAATGGACACCAACTGGTCCCTCACAT